>PITA01012674.1:0-60865 GCA_004023965.1 Spilogale gracilis | reverse complement strand
CACCCAGACATGAACAACCATACCCACACACGAGCAGACACAAAATATTCATTGTGACTACATCTGGATAATAGCAGAATTTTCTTCTCGCTTTGTGTTTTTCTTTTTTCTAAGCTTCTACATTAGGCGTATATTGTTTCAAATTTGCTCAAAAAATTCCCTTCCAAAAAAGTGGAAGATTTTTCTTTTTTTTTTTTTTTAAAGATTTTATTTATTTGACAGAGAGAAACACAGCCAGAGAGGGAACACAAGCAGGGGGAGTGAGAGAGGGAGAAGCAGGCTTCCTGCCAAGCAGGGAGCCCGATGTGGGACTCGATCCTGGGTCTCCAGGATCATGACCTGAGCCGAAGGCAGTCGCTTAACCAACTGAGCCACCCAGGCGCCCCAAAAGTGGAAGATTTTTCAAGCAAGGGTAAGTACTATTCCTTCTCCCTTAGGAGGCTGCTTTGGATGGACCAGTCGGGGCTGGCACGGAAAGAGAGCTGCAGCAGACATTACCCCAGCCTCCCACTGAGGGTGGACGGGGCACACCATGGTTCCAAGCCGACCTGGCTCAGGGCAGGTTGCTGAAACCCGAATCTGGGCTCCAGGGAGCCGCTGGCTGGAGATACAGTTTCTCATCAGATAGTTACAGGTCCCAGGAGGCCAGAGCTTCCAAATAGGAAAGGCATGACGGAGGCTGCTGAACCAGAAACCTGGCTCAGAACTGCCTCTGCCTGCCCGCTGCTTCTGCCCGCAGGCCGGTCCCGTCACCACTCTCTCTTCTGCGCAAGGCAGGTCTCGTCTCCTAGCATCTGGGCCAGCCTCTCCAGTTCACCCCACCCCGGGCAGCAGCAGATCAAGCCTCTTAGAGCGACTCCTGCTCAAGACTTTCCATGGCTTCTGGTGCGGAGCTTAATACAAATGAAGTCTCTTAGGTTGTCAGATCTCCAGGAAATCAGACAGCGGATCTGCAGCGGGGCCCAGAAATCCACATTTTAGTCACGGAGTCTAGTACCCTCTAGTAGGTCCCACTTAAAATACAAAGGCTGCAGGAACAGTTTCTTCAGCTCATCGACCTCTCTAGCCCCTGCATCCCAAAGGCAGTCTCTGCTGGGGACAGTCACTCTGTGTAGACACAATCCCTGGATTCTTGTCTGGGTCAGAAACCAGTCTGATTATAAATAACCTCAGCTCACTGAAATGGTAAACCCAACTTGATTGGAATGCTAAACACAATTCATTAGAATGGATAAAACTGTGGGCTTGCTAAGTGTCCGGTCACGCTCCAGGTGAGTTCAGAATTGAAAACAGAGGTAGTAAAATGAATCAAACTCACTGATGTTCCTGACCTAAGTCTCATAATAGTCAGCATATACTTGGCACTTAAAAGTATCTATAACATTGAAAAGAATTTGACGCGTTGAGTATGACAGAGAAGCACTGTGATTCCACTTTAAAATACAGAAGTTAGGAATTGAGAAATATACGGGGGTGCCTGGTTGGCTCAGTTGGTAGAGCATGCAGCTCTTGATCTTGGGGTTGTAAATTCAAGCCGCATGTTGACTGCAGAGATTACTCAGTACAGAAGTTAGGGGTGGCTAGCCGGCTCAATCCATGGAGTATGAGACTCTTGGTCTGGTGGTCATGAGTTCATGCCCTATACTGGACGTAGAGCTTACTTAAAAAAAAAAATACAGAAGTTCGAATATATACATAGGGGGGCACCTGGGTGGCTCAGTCGGTTAAGTGTCTGACTTCCCTGGGTCATGATATCAGGGTCCTGGGACTGAGCTCTCTCCGCAGGTCTCTGCACTCAGCGGGGAGTCTGCTTGTCCCTTTCCCTCCTGCTTTCCCCCATCCCTCCTTGTGTTCTGTCTCTCAAATAAATATATAAAATCTTTAAGAAAAAAAGATGTTTACTATATACAGTTAGGTGATTGATAAAACATACGTCAATAATTGATATTAGATTTATCATTTTAAGGGGCGCCTGGGTGGCTCAGTTGGTTAAGTGACTGCCTTCGTCTCAGGTCATGATCCCATAGACCCGGGATCGAGTCCCACATCGGGCTCCCTGCTCGGCGGGAAGCCTGCTTCTCCCTTTCTCACTCCCCCTGCTTGTGTTCCCTCTCTGGCTGTGTTTCTCTCTGTCAAATAAATAAAATCTTTAAAAATAAATAAATAAATATAGATTTATCATTTTAAGTTGAAAGGTCAGCAATAATTAGAACACTGGCTGCAGGTTAGAATTATCCGGAGTGCTGTGAAGGCTACTAACGGTGGCCCCCTATATCCTAATTTCATATCAGAGATGGCACCTGATTTTTTTTTTTTTAGCTTTCCAGACAGAACCAGTAACATAAAAGAATTTAACTGAGTCCGTTAAAAGTACTGAACTATTTACAAGAACTTGAAATTCATTATGTTTGTAAGTTTAAGTTATTAGATTTTTTTTTCTAAAGATTTTATTTATTTATTTATTTGACAGAGAGAAACACAGCCAGAGAGGGAACACAAGCAGGGGGAGTGAGAGAGGGAGAAGCAGGCTTCCTGCGGAGCAGGGAGCCCGATGCGGGGCTTGATCTTGGGTCTCCGGGATCATGACCTGAGCTGAAGGCAGTCAGTCGCTCAACCAACTGAGCCACCCAGGCGCCCCTAAGTTATTAGATTTTTTAAGTAACATTCTTGGGAAATTATACTTGTTAGGTTATGTATTGAAGTACTTAAAAAGAAAATATATTAAATTTATAAGTAAAATAAATGTGTTAGGGAATATAATTAGGCTGTAAATGGGGCTGACTGTTTAAAGGAATTTAAGGTTAGTTCAAATTGAGTTCAAACATCAAAGGAAAAGTAAAGGTCATTTTTCTAGATGTACATGTATAGAGTAATTTCTAAGTTGAAGTAAGCAGCTTAAAGAAAATTCGGTATTTCCAAATTGTTGCCCCAAAATGAAAATTAACTAAAAAACAATAAATAAAATGAAACAAGCCACACCTTAACTTCCCATGGTCTTTCCTAGCCCATCCTACTTAAAGGAATTCCTTTCTCCTCTGAACTTCCCATCAGCCAGATTTGCCGTTAGCAAGCCAAAGTATTCTGTCCTAGAAGCTTCACAACTTTGTGTCCCAAGGAGCTACCAGGATGCTTTGCAAATAGAAAATAACTCCAGTCATGGTTAACTCATCATGGCTTTAGACCTTAAAGCTTTTCACATTTTTCTTCCCAGTCCCCAATCAGGCGTTCCTTTTGCTTTTCCAAGTCAGATCCAGACCTCTAATCCCAGGCCTCTAATCCCAGGTTTTCAGTACCTATGCTGACGATTTATCTCTGGCTCGGACCTCTCGGAATTCCAGATCTAAATCCCCACTGGCTTCCGGGCATGTCCACTCGATGTCTAAAGGGCAGCTCAAACCTAACATGACCAAACAGAGCTTAAGGTCATCCTTGTGGATTTCAAGTTGTTAAGGTCAAAACTTAAGGGGGATGTCATTCCCTATTCTTCTTTCTAGCACCCTCCATGTACATCAGCTTGTTCTGTCTGTCCTACCTCCCAAAGTACATCGCAAATCTGACCACTACTCTAATCCATAACCTAATCTAAATTAGTCTCAACTGACCCAACACAGTAACTTCCCCTCTCCGATGGTTCCCAAGAGAGCAGCCGGAATGATGACAGTAAAATGTAAATTGGATCATGTCACACCGCAGCTTAAAACCCTTCAGTGGCTTCCTGGAGCAATTCAGAAGAAGACCCCTTCCTACGGGTCACAAGGGGCTGACCCAAGCCCACCTCTTCACAGTCCCCCCAACGGGGTTCCATCCAGCACCCCAGGACTGCCGCAGCCCCTAGGCCTTCACACCAACCTTTCCCCTGTTGGACCGACCTCCAATCCTCCGGTTCTCGGGCTAAAGTGTCACCCTAGACACCCTGGCTAAAATAGCACCGCCAGACTCTCTTCAATCACCTGTATTTTGCTTTTTCGAGAGTTACTTGTTTGTGGTTACCCCACCTGCCGATCGCCCTGACAGCAGGGGCGAACCCCAGGGCACGGCCCAGAGGCAGCGCGCGGAAAATGTCCGCTGAATGGCACTAGGCCACCAAAGCCCCTCTTGTAGCCACAAGAAGGAATGAGTGGTGCCCAGATCTCCCCCTTCCAGGTCAAGGTTCTAGCGGGCGAAGGCCAGGGCTGAGGGGAAGGGGAAGCATGTGCAGAGCCGCCCCTTCCCCAGACGCCCGGTGAAGGGGCTCAAGCCCCAGACCCCAACTTTGCCTCAGGCTCCAACTCCAGGCCTGGGCTTGGGGCGAACACCGGAGGCGGGCGGAGAGGAGAAGGGGACCTGGGCGCCCAGGCCCTCCCGCCTTTCGTTCACTCCCCGCTCCGTTAAGTTGGTGCGGTTCACGGGGGGGGGGCGGGGGGCGGACTTGGAAAGAAGAGCCCACGTCTTCCCCTTGGGGTAAGACGACCAAGACTCGCCCCTCGACGTCCCGCCAAAGAGGTTACCTGGTTCCGCAGGGCTAGACAGCTCCGAGCTCCTCCTCCTTCTGCGCCCTCGTGTCGCGAACTGCTTGCTGGGAGTTGTAGTCCTTCCTTCAGTATCTGTCTGCGCTTCCCAGAAACCTTTGGGAAGCATAGCAAAGATAGCGTGGGCGTCGGGAGAGGGAAGAAGGCGCGAGGACTTCTGGGTGTTGTAGTTCGGAGTATTCACTCAGCAAGAAATTATTGGAGAAACATTGGGTAACAAATCTTGCCGCACAATTGGGTGGTCCTGATCTGAATTCTATGAAACTTCTCTTCCCCGGAAAGCCATCACTTACCTCTGTCGTTCAAAAAGGTAAGAACTGAGATTCAGAAAAACTACAAATCCCATGACGGGGCAAGGCGAGGGCTTTTGGAGCGCATGATCGGCTGCGGCGCAGGCGCGGGCTTGACAGCGGAGAAACATGGCGTCCCCGACGATTACTGCGAGGTTGTACTCGCTGCTGTTCCGCAGGACCTCTACCTTCGCGCTCACCATCGCCGTGGGCGCCTTGTTCTTCGAGCGCGCCTTCGATCAAGGCGCGGACGCGATCTACGAACACATCAACCAGGGGGTGAGGGACTGGGGCCATCCCTGACCTTGGGCCTGCCTGAGGGGTGACAGTGAGAGTGGGGGTGGGATTCAGTCCGCCTTCACTGAGAAGGGGGAAAGCGCTGCGCGTCCTCTGTCGGTCGACTGCCGGACGTTCTCTCCGCCGGATGTGAATCCCAAAACATTGAGTGATCCCATTTTGTGGGGCTTATGAGCACTGTGTACTTATCACACCCCCTAGTACCGCCTTGTGCATTTGCAGGAGCACAAAGCCTAGTGAGCGCGGAGGACTTACTGAGGCCGCCACCAGGAAGTCAGCGGCGAGTCTGGGCGGGAACCCGGACCCCAGTCTCCTCCGAGGGCTTCAAGGGCAGATGTGGGGGGGCGAGGGCCGTGGAAAGGACATCTCCTTAGATTCTGCGGTTGCTCCTTGCACTTTCCCAGGCTTCCCACGCGGGCATTGTGGTAGTAATAATGGCTAAGACACGGCAGTATAAATCGGAGAGCCCTGGGTGGGGCACTGGGCCTTGTCACTTGATAACTGTGGCATTCATTCAGCTGGGCGAGTTTCTTAACCTCTCTGAGCCGCACTTGTACCTGTGACGTAGAGATGAGATGCAGGCAAGGTGCCCCAGTACCTGGCAGGTGGTGCCCTAAAAAAATACGTGTTACCTTCCTCAGAGAAAGCGAAAGCGGAAGATAGGGAATAACCACACCTTTTAGACTCATCGTGAGCCAGAGCGGCGCTAGCTGCTGTATGCGCTTGGCATCATCACGCTGTGGCTCATGCTAGGGAAGGCCTCCTGCAGAGAGCCCTGTTCCACTGTGCACTTGTGTTTTAATCTGAAGCTGTCGGACCCCACCGCCCACGGAGACTCTTTCCGCTAATGTTATCCTGCTGTGACCAGGACCTCTTTCTGCCCCTATGAAAGTGTTGCCACTGTTCCACATCCTGCAGGCAGTTCCGCAGGCCATTCCCAATGTTGGGGAAAGGCAGTTAAGTCTGCTGTCATAACTTACCAAGGTGTGCTTTTAGGAATGAGAATCAAGGGCACCTGGCTGGCTCAGTTGGTAGACTGCAGGGCAACGATCTCGGGGTTGTAATTTCAAGCCCCATGCTGGCGGTAGATACTGCCTAAAAATAAAACCTTAAAAAAAAAGAGAGAATCCAACTAGTTCCTGACTCATAGGTTTAAGGAAATTAAAAAATGACTCTGTGTGAAGTATTTGGGGCTATGCATTTAGGACCTTTTGAGTAATACCTGGGAATTGAAGAAATAAGACCTCTTTAGGCTCCATTCCTTAGTAATTGTGTACTTTTAAATAATAACCTCAGTCTCTCTACCTCAGTTTCCTGTAAAAGAGAGGTCACCCTTTTCCACTTGTCTTTACGTGGCATTTGAGAACCTCAAAGCAGTTTACAAGTGTTGGGAATGTGTGTCGAGCCAGTGTTGCATCCACTTTGCCCGCCCCAGCTGTGCAGACACCGTACATTTTCTCTCAAGCAGGTTTTAGAGACCAGGACAGTGGGAGTCGCTGCAAAAGGTGAGAGGGAAAGCTCAAAGTTGTGGTTCTTGTCTTTAAAATGCAGAAGCTGTGGAAACACATCAAGCACAAGTATGAGAATAAGGAGTAGTTCATCAGAGACCTCTACCCACGCCGAAAGGACCAGGTCTACCCACAAGCTGTTAGCCCAGAACCAGGGCCTCAGCCTGAAGATAATGCTCAGATTTTCTTCATGGACCGCCTTTAGCTGTTGGCAAGAAGCGGCTTCACCTTACTGACTCTTTAACTTCTGCTGTGTTTGAAGTCTGTTCAGTCAGAGTCATCAGCAAATAAATGGAAATTGTCCTTGAGACTTGGCTTCTGCATCTCGTGCTTTATTAACTCTACCTGAAGGGCAGATTTCATTCTTCTGGGTTCCCCATTAATTTGAGAGAACTCTGGTTTACAAAACACAAGGGTCCTGGGATTCAGCCCCATGTTGGGCTCTCTGCTCAGTGAGGAGCCCGCTTCTCCCTCTGCCTGCAGCTCTCCTGCTTGTGCTCATGCTGTCTCTCCCTCTCTCCCTCTCTCTCTCCTCTGTCTGACAAATAAATAAATAAAAATCTTAAAAGAAAAAAAAAAAAAAGAGTTGCATGCATAGAGTGCCTGGCTGGCTTGCTTAGTAGAACATGCGATCCTTGATCTTAGAGTTGAGTTTGAGCCCCACGTTGGGTGTACAGACTAAATAAAAATAAAACTCAAAAAAAAAAAAGATTAAAAAAAGTCACATGCTGTACTGACTGAGATAGCCAGGAGCCCCAGTCATTGTATTTTTAAATCATACAGAGGAGAGCTAACTGGCTTAACCATAGGGAGGCCCTGAGTTAGCTAGGGGAAGAAACCCTGTCCCAGGGTCCCGTCCCCATTCTGCCTTTAACTTGCTGAGTGTCTTTGGGCAAGTTGCCATACCCCTCTGGGCCACAGCCTGTCTTCTGATGATGAAGTTGCACCAGAATTCTGCCCATCCTGCCAGAGTTCCCCTCTCTAATAAGTCGGGTTTATCATTGTGCTTACTCAGTGGGTTTGAATCCTCACTCTACCAGTTCTAGCTGTGTGAACCAAAGGCAAGGCACTTGACCTCTGAGCTTCAGTTTCCTGGTCTGTTAGATGAGAATGAGAGCACCTTCTATGTGGGTTCTTAGGAGTATTAAAGGAGTTGTTAAATGAGTTAACATAGTCTTAGACCCTGGCACATGGATGTCACTGCTGGCAGAGACACATGGGCAGATGCTTAAGGCCCTGGAGAACCAGATGATTCTGCCCAGCAGGCTATGGTGCAGCAGGAATGTGAGGAAGAGGGGTTCAAGGAACATAGTTCAGTCATTCATTCAACAAACATCCAGGTGGCCACTGTGTGTGAGGCACTGTGCTAGGTGTTGCTAGGTGTGTGGTAGCAGATGCGAGGCTTGAACTACAGGAGATCCTGTAAATACCATCCTATAGCAAAGGTACATGGACATTAAGGAGGGCACGTGATGTAATGAGCACCGGATACTCTGTAAGACTGATGAATCACAACCTGTACCTCCGAAACCAATAATACATTATATGTTAATTCATTGAATTAAAATAAATTAAGAAAAAGATATATGGGACCCACATACTATAGGAAAGCATATGTGAACCATTTTCCTGACATATTTTGCACCTAGGTATTAAGATCTTTAATGTGCATACCTCTGATGCAAGAAATCCCACTTCTGGGATTTTCCCCTTAAAATTTCCCTTAAAAAATGCAGGTGTCCACAGGAGCTGTTCGTCATGGTGTTTTTTTTATAATGGAAAAAAATGAAAAGATATCCAAAAAAGGAATTGCTATTGCGGTAAGGTATGCAATCATTTAAAACCTTGTTTTGAAAAAAAAAAAAAAAAAAAAAAAAAAACCTTGTTTTGGCTTGAAGAAAATACCTCAAATATGGCAAAGTAGCAACCTTACTAATACATGAAGCAGTCTTCCAAATTAATTTTATTTTATTTATTTTTTTTTTTTTAAAGATTTTATTTATTTGACAGAGAGAAACACAGCCAGAGAGGGAACACAAGCAGGGGGACTGAGAGAGGGAGAAGCAGGCTTCCCGCCGAGCAGGGAGCCCGATGTGGGACTCGATCCCGGGTCTCCGGGATCATGACCTAAGCCGAAGGCAGTCGCCCAACCAACTGAGCCACCCAGGTGCCCCCCAAATTAATTTTAAAAAGGTGAATAACTTGGAAGCTAGGGTAATGACACAAATAGGCAATTAGTATAAGAAATACAAATGGATACAAACATGAAAAGATGCCCAGTTTCATTAATACACAAGATGGATAAAGATCAACAAAGATGAAAAAGATAAGCAACACCAAGGAATTTCCATTATCTGTGTGTTCCCCCGTATGCTATTAAATTTGTTTTTTCTGGGCACCTGGCTGGCTCAGGTGAAGATTGTGGAACTCTTAATCCTGGGGTTGTAAGTTCGAGCCCCATGGTGGGTTTAGAGACTAGATAGATAAGAAGAAAATGACCTTCAACAGGGAAGTGCCTAACCAAAGAGGTAGAGTCCCAGCACAGGCATCTATGTGGATGTTAGGAAGACTGAGATGACTCAGCATGTAGGGGTAAAGAAAGATGAAATGGAAAAAAATGAAGCTGTGTGTTTCATTTGATCACATTTATGTAAATTGACATACATCGATATGTGTACATGCGGACGACGGAGGGATTTCATGGCCATCGTCTCTGAGGGGTGGGATTTCAAAGAACTTCCACTTTGTGCAACAGATATTGCCTATTTCTCTTATGACAAGCAGATATTGATATTCTAATAAAATATTTAATAAAGAAGAAAGCAAGTAAGGGGTGGCTGGATGGCTCAGTCGGCGAAGCAGCCAATTATGGATTTCTGCTCAAGTCATGATCTCAGGGTGTTAGATCGAGCCCTACATCAGGCTCCTCACTCAGCGGGGAGTTGGAGCCTGCTTGAGGTTCTCTTCCTTTCCTTCTGTCCCTCCCCTTGCTTATGTGCAAGCTCATTCTCTCTCTAAAATAAATAAATCTTTCATTTAATTTTGTTAAGGATTTTATTTATGTATTTGATGGGGAGAGAGCATGTGCACAAGCAGGGGGACCCCAATGTGGGGCTTGATCCCGGGACCCTGGGATCATGACCTGAGCTGAAGGCGGGCACTCAACAAACTGAACCACCCAGGTACTCCATGAATAAATCTTCTAAAGAAAAAAAAAAAGAAAGAAAAAGTAAAAAATGTTTAAGAAGAATGCTCCCATAAAACAGTTAAAAACATAAACCTAAGTGAAAAAAGTAATCCACAAATTCAAATAAAGCACAGTGCATTTTTTTGGTAAACGTGTATAAGAAAAAATTAGAAATGCTCACAACAAATTGTTAATAGTGGTTAACTCTGGGAAAATCATTTTCTGTTGTATTTCTCTCTGATGTCCAAGTTTTCTGCATCAAGCATATATTATCCTTATAATGGGGGAAGAATCACTCAGAAGGGGGCTGCCCAGAGAGGGTGTGAACACAGAGAATGCAAAATGTGAGCCCCGGGCTGTGGCTCCAAGCCTAGAGCCGAGCTGCTGGCAGGCCCAGGGTCCCCTTCCTGAGCTCCCAGTGAGGCTTCATCTCTTGCCTGGCCCTGCCAGCTGGACCTCCCCAGAGCTCCCTGGGTGGGTGTGCCTCACCGGTGGGGGAAATGAGGATTAGCACCCACCTCAGACTGGCACCAAGAAGCCGTTTATTACTGGAAAAAGTTTCCTTCCCAAGCTCAGCCTGAGGCATTTCCTGGAGCCCGGAGCTGGCATGGTCTTTACTGTTAGAAAACCCCGAGGACTCCCCACCAGCTCCCCTCACACAGGTGTCAGGAAAAGCTAAATGCTTGGAAACCTCATAAAGCAAGTTTCTGAAAGCCTCTGAAAGCCTCTTCTGAGAAGTTGGCATCCAGTACGCCTCTGCTCTGAGCAAGCGGGACCACTCTCCTGGCTAAGAGTATCTGAGTGAAAGTCCTAGTCTCCCAGCTTCTCTTCTGTTTTCAAAAATCTCTCCAAATTGGTAGAAACTATTCATTCAGTCAATCCATCAGTCAATCAATATATCTTTATTGAGTGCCTCCTCTGCCTGGCCCTGTTCTAGACCCTGGGTATCAGGAACAAGGAAGACCCCTACCCTCCTGCAGCTTGCATTCTAGTAGGAGACAGATGGTAAACAAGAAATTAAAATTAAGAACTTCAGCTCACGTTAAGGGCTAAAATTAAAGTATCCGAAAGTTGCTGTATGTATGGAATTAAATTAGATCATCACAGAAAGTATTCATCACAGTTCCTAAAACATACTAAGGATGAATAAAATTTAGTTGTCATTGTTAAGAAGAAAATAAGGGCTATGAATAAAATAAAACCGGGTAACATGCAGGGGTGACCCAGGCTTAAAGAGCAGTGGGAGATGCTCAGGTAGGTAGTCAGGGAAGATTTCTCTATGGGAATGCTTTTGAGCTGAGATTTGAATGGAAATCTCAGCCAGGTAAAGATCAAGAGTAAAAGTATTTCAGGAAACAAGAACAGCGAGTGCAAAGGTCCTGAGGTGGGTGGGTGTGGGTTTGATTTCTTCACAGAACTGAAGGAAGTGAGGCAGTAATAGATAGGGGCAGATACTGCATGGTCTTGTAGGTCATGCTTAAAGAGCTTGGATTGCATTCTAAAAAGAAAGGTACGCCTCTGGAGGGTTTCTGATGAATAGCTTACATTTATCAACCAGTTATCATGAGCCGGGCATGGTACTAAGTGCTTTGCAGTTTATGTGTCAATTTATTTGAACAATGATCCAAGTGGTCCTTTCATGATTCCCACGAAAGAGCTCTACTGAGGTGTAGGTGTAAAGAGCACTGATTTTCGAATGGACGGTCCTGGGTTAGAATTCAAGCCCCACCAGTCACCAGCTGTGTGAACTCAGGCAAGTCACTTACTGTCCTGAGCCAGTGTCCTCATCTGTAAAACACCCACCATGATATTGCCCAATGACAGCTATGACTCTTGTTATTTCTGCAGATGCCGTCATCTTGGAGGGCTGTCAAGGAGAGTAAGGCTTACGGTGCGGTAAATCCTCGCCCAGCTGACTGCTTCATGAATCCAGCCGGGGGCTCTCCAGGCTGGCCCTCCGGGGCTGCTGCCAAGGTTCGAGACTTTTCAGCTCTGCGTGGAGTCCAAGTTGGCCTGGCAGCTCAAAGAAAGGCTCAGCCCTTGGAGCATTCGAGGCTTTTCCCCAGTAGAAACAAGGATACTGCGTATCACAGGCTGGGTTTCCCAGGAAGCAGATTCTGGGCTGGGGGTTTGTGTGCAAGAGGTTTATTTCTCAGGACCAATTAATGTTTTTTAAGATTTTCTTTATTTATTTGGCAGAGGGAACACAAGCAGGGGGAGTGGGAGAGGGAGAAGCAGGCTTCCTGCCAAGCAGGGAGCACGATGTGGGATCCCTGGGTTCATGACCTGAGCTGAAGGCAGACGCCTAACTAACTGAGCTGCCCAGGCTCACCCATTTAACTTTTTTAATTAATTTTTTTATTCGAGTGTAGCAGACATGCTGTGTTACATTAGTTTCAGGTGTGCGGCACGGTGATTTGACAAATGTATACATTATGGTCTGCTCACACGTGTAGCTGCCATCTGTCACCATGCAGTGCTATTCTAACGCCATCGCCTGTATTCCTTATGCTGCCCGTTTTCTTCCCATGACTTACTCATTCCACGACTGGAAGACTGCATCTCCCACCCCTCTCCGCCCATTTTGTCCATCCCCCACCCTCTCAGATCCATTTTATTGTTTTTATTTTTTTTTTAATATTTTATGTATTTATTTGACAGAGAGAAACACAGCGCGAGAGGGAACACAAGCAGGGGGAGTGAGAGAGGGAGAAGCAGGCTTCCCGCCGAGCAGGGAGCCCGATGTGGGACTCGATCCCGGGTCTTCGGGATCATGACCTGAGCCGAAGGCAGTCGCTTAACCAACTGAGCCACCCAGGCGCCCCCTCAGATTCATTTTAGACCTTGAAGTCCATCTACTCCTTGAGGCCTTGCAAGAACAGATTTGCCAAATCAAAATAGCTAGATACACTGATACACTTTTACTTATTACACTCACAAAGATTTAAAAAATTATAACACCCAGCATTTGCAGAGATACAGGAAGTGATCCTCCCCAAGCCGACTGGCGAGAGGGGCCGCTTTGATGGTCAAGAAACTCGACTCAGCAATCCTGAGGATTTACCCTGAGAAAACAGTCACAGATGTGGACAAATATTTAGCCACGTGGTTGTTTGTTGCAGTTTAATAGTAAATAGTGAGAAACAAGCCACA
The DNA here is from genome assembly GCA_004023965.1 of Spilogale gracilis. Lineage (NCBI taxonomy): Eukaryota > Metazoa > Chordata > Mammalia > Carnivora > Mephitidae > Spilogale > Spilogale gracilis. Next base: position 47,922 of record PITA01012674.1, on the reverse strand, counting down.
CAAACAGCTTCAGGCATGGGATGACTAAAACACAGTATCATCAGAGAACACTGCTAACCCTTTAAGGAGGATACAGATAAGAAAGGTAAACATATTCACGGCGTCCAACTAACCAAAAAAACGGGGACAACAGCCTGTGTAGTATGATCCCATGTTTGTGGAAAACACATATGTAAAAAAGAAAAGAAAAAAGGAAATGCCTATGTATATCCCTTTTTCTAAAATAAAATAATTTCAGGAGGATAAGAGCTAAAATCCTAACAGCAATTATTTCCGGGTGGTGGAAATGTTCTTTCTCCTTGCTTACTGATGTGAACCACCCTGAGAAGCATGTTCCCGCCTTTTTAATAAGGGGTGGGGGGGCATGGAAGTTATTAAACAGAAAGAGATTCCATCCCATGCCTCAGCCAGCTCTTCCAATAACAAGGAACAAGGACTGTCCTACAAATGAATTTGAAGTCTTGCGAGGAAAGGACAGAAATCAATGAATTTAAAATGTCTGAGCGCTGGGCAAAGTTGGAGGGAATACAAATTCCACAGGACGTCGTGGTCATTGCTTCGGTGTAAGGGAAGGACAACCGCTGTAAAAGGGGCCCACGCAGAGGATTACACACACACACACACACACACACACACACACACACACACACACACACTTGCCTTCTCTAGGCCGGGCCTGGGTCTGGTTACTAGATCCGCAGCCCGGGGTGGCCCTGCTCTCTACCCCATTATACAGATGGAAAATGAGGTTCAGAGAGGTAAAGGATCTTGTCCAGGGTAACACAGCCAGAGAAAGTGGAGCAGAGGTTCAGATACAGGGCGGTGGGCTCCAGAGGCTGAGCTCATAAGCACAGCTTGTTGGTGTGTAGAAATCATTTAGCTCTCTTCGCTGGGGCCTTGCACTGATATGCTTGGATTTATACACAGACTGAATGCCAAGGGCAGACTCCCGCGGCATCAAGGACAAGACACTGATGGAATGTAGAGAGTGTCAGCTGGAGCCTCCTGGCCGACAGTCTGAGTGCACGGGCGCTCCTGCCTTCCCGCTGCTCCCAGCCTACCCTCCCTTTAAACCTCTGCGCAGAAAACTTCCTCGTGGCCTCTTCTCCGCTGTACCTCCATAAGGCTTCCGGATCAACTCCCTCGCTCAGATCTCTCCAGTGGCTCCCCAATACAGGTAAGCTCAAATTCACATTCCTTAACCTGGCTTTTAAGGTCCAAGCTACCTCAGATCTCACTTCACAAACCTCCCAAACGTGGTCCTCGCCGTGGGCCCCTTTGCTCTCCCGTAGCTGCTGCTGGGGTTGGAATTCCGGCTCTGCTACTCTCCAGCCAGGGGACCTTGGGCAGGCTGCTTCCCCTCCGTGAGCCTCAGTTTCCTCCTGTGGAGAATGGGATCATGACAGCAATACCTCACAGGGTGGTTGGGAAGCTATGTGACATCATGCTTCTAATGTTCTTAGCACACGCCTACCTGCTGTGGCTTTGCTATGTGGCTGCCCTGAGTACACGAAGGGGGGGCTCCCTGCACAGTCCTCAGGGAACAGCGCCTGATTAGCATATTCCATCCACAAAATGCGGGCTCAGAGCCTTGGGGATGACTGTGCCGTTGAATCTCTGAAGAGTCCCACCCCTTGTCCCGGCTGTTTTGAAACCGTGTTCCTGACATCTTGCCATCCCTCTAAGGCCTGGTCACTTTCTCGTGCTCCCCTGTGTGTCGTTTTCAGTATCTCTAACACCGTTTTTATTTATTTATTTATTTATTTATTTATTTATTTATTTATTTATTTATTTAAAGATTCTAACGCTGTTTTAAAGTCTAGCTGACTTGTGCGCTCCTCCGGCGGCCCTTATCTCTTCCCCACACCTTTAACCATGTAACGAACTCCTCTCTGCTTTCGTCTTCCTTCTTCCTTTCCAGATGTCTGAGGACACTTCTGTTCTCCCTCTCCCTCCCTACAGGCCTCCAATAGAGAGGCTACTTCCTGCCCTGGGATTGCAAGTCTGTGCAACATCTTATCTCCTTGGCTCACTAATCTTTCCTAATGAAACACCTCCTTCTGGGGCGCCTGGGTGGCTCAGTCGTTAAGCATGTGCTTTGGGCTCGGGTCTGATTGGTGGGAAGCCTGCTCCTCCCTCTCTCACTCCCCCTGCTTGTGTTCCCTCTCTAGCCGTGTTTCTCTCTGTCAAATAAATAAATGAAATCTTTAAAAAAAGAAGAAAGAAAGAACCCCCCCCTCAAGTTGGACCTTCTAAGAGGTAGCCCTTCCTCTAGGTAGCAGACAGGGAAGACTATTTCAAAATGGAGATTTGGGAAATATATCCTGCCCAACTTGCCACTTGAATATAGGTTGTACTAATAGAAGTATGGTGTTTAGAACAAAGGAGGTGATGGGTCCTCTTTTCCATGCTGAGCCAACAAGGCATGGAGGGAGTGTCAAGCTATAGGAAGGCAGGAAAACCAAAAGGCTGAAAATAATGGGCTTTGGAGGCTGGCAAACCTGGGTTTGAATCTTGCGTCAGCCACAGCTCAGCCATGAGTAGGTGGCCGAACCTCGAAATGAGGCTTATATACTCACACCTACCACCTGGCTTTGTTTCAAGGATTCCGTGAGGTAATTTCCTGTCCCACGGAGCCAAGCCGGGCACCTCCTCTGTACTCTCAGGGCACGCATCACACACGCATTCACCAGTCTCTGAGTGTCCCCTGCTCCCACGCAGCATGATCTCAGCGGACTCACAATTACCCTTGTGTATGAGGCAAGAGAGGTCAGAGAGTGATCACTCGCATTTCCTCTAAGAAGAAACCGAGGATGGGCACCGGGGTGGCTCAGTTGGTTCAGTGGCTGCCTTTGGCGCCGGTCATGATCTCAGGGTCCTGGAATTGAGCCCCCACATCGGGATCCCTGTCGGTGGAGAGCCGCTTCTCCTTCTCCCTCTGCCTGCCGTTCTCCCTCTCTCTCTCTCTCTCTCTGTCAAATAAATAAGTGAAATCTTAAAGAGAGAGAGAGAGAGAGAGAGAGAAGAAGAAGAAGAAGAAGAAGAAGAAGAAGAAGAAGAAGAAGAAGAAGAAGAAGAAGGAGAAGAAGGAGAAACTGAGGCCCAGAGAGGCCAAGGAACTGACCCAAGGTCACACAGCTTGTTGAAATCTAAGGGCCTAGACCCTGGGTTCCCGACCCTCAGTCCAGTGCTCTTTTCGCCACCCTTTATGAACAACATAACAATAAAAAGGATGGGCTCTTGAGGCCTGCGAATGTGCACATGAAAGAACGCAGAGTCAGCCCGCTACATGGCTGTTGGAAGGAATGGATGGAAGATGGGATGCGGGAGCCTGCGTGTAAGTTCTGCACATAAAACTCCTAAATGGACGGGCATGGTTGGCCCTCATCCTGCTGAAGGGCCCCCTTTCTGCCCAGCTCTTCTGCGAAAACCACTTTAAGAAGAAGAAAACCATAATTACCCCCTTGGGATGGCAGAGCACTTAAGGGACCCATCACAGTGCTGAGGGTGGGCTCATGCAGCCAGAAAAAGCATATTCAATGTCATAATTTCATAGTTGGGAAGCTGGAATTAAGTGCCTGTTGTTTTTGTAATTCAGACCCCAGCAAGTAAAGCTCAAAAATATAACCTCCAAGGCTAGGAGAGCGCCATGGAAGCCCGGTGAATTCTTAAGCAGGGCGAAGCCCCCCCACTCTCGGGGGTGGGAGTGGGGGTGGCTGAAATCTGAGGGGCCGAAGCTGGAGGGAGGATTGGGGGTTTAAATAGGTTGAGAAACTCTGGATGAAATGCTCTTTAAGGCTCTCTGAGGTCTGCCAGCTGTGTAAAATTCTCTTGATGATTATCGATTCTTGGGAATTTCCAGTGTGATGTGAAGTCAGAATTTGATTCTCATTTTAAGACACACGTACCCCTCCCTCCCCACCGTGGCTGGAGAGAGTAACCTTTAGATTGCATTGGTTACTACTCTTCAGGGTGCGGAATTGCAGCACCTGCCTCTGGCCATCGTCAATGTCCCTTCTTCCTGCTCCAGCACCAGCGATCTAGCTAGGGCCGGACACCAGTCTGAGCTGGGGAGTCCTTCTGGGGGCCAGCCTTCCCCCAGGTGGATCTTCTAGAGCCCTGGTGCCTCCACTCCTCCTTCTAGGCATCTCTTCCAAACGGTCTGGGTTCCAAGTCTCCCTCCTCTCCTCTCAGCTCCCTTTTCCTCCTGATGTCAGGTTCCTTAGAAGAGGGCCCCCCTCTTCTGCCTTCTCGTCGTCACCTTCCCTTCTTTCCATGTCTCCCTATTACTTCTTGGCAAGGGGGGGCAGAGCCCCAGTGAGCCTCACTCAGCCTGACTCAGCCGCCGGCTGCGGCCTCACACAGTGACCACTACCCTCTGCTTCTTTCCTTCTTTCTTCCTTTTCCCTTGCTCTCTCTCTCTCTTTTTCTTTCTTTCTTTCTTTTTCTTTCTTTCTTTCTTTCTTTCTTTCTTTCTTTCTTTCTTTCTTTCTTTCTTTCTTTCTTTCTTTCTTTCTTCTCCTCCTCCTCCTTCTTCTTTTATTAAAGGTTTTATTTATTTGAGAGAGGCAGAGTGAGAGGTAGTGGAGGGGGAAGGGCAGAGGGAGAGGGAGAAGCAGGCCCCCCATTGAGCAGAGAGCCTGACTCAGGACTCAATTCCACTGAGCCAAAGGCAGATGCTTGACTGACTGAGCCACCCAGGTGCCCCCACTACCCCTTGTTCCTGGAGAGTCTCTTTGCTCTTGGCCTCCTTCTGTTCACCTTGCCTGTTCATTTCTTCTTTCATTTATTGGGGCTTAGATAGGAGATATACAAACGGCTAACAGATACATGAAAAAATGTTCAGCGTCACTAGCTATCAGGGAAATTCAAATCAAAACCACACTGAGGGGCACCTGGGTGGCTCAGTTGGTTAAGTGACTGCCTTTGGCTCAGGTCGTGATCCTGAAGACCTCGAGTCCCACATCGGGCTCCCTGCTCGGCAGGAAGCCTGCTTCTCCCTCTCTCACTCCCCCTGCTTGTGTTCCCTCTCTGGCTGTGTTTCTCTCTGTCAAATAAACAAACAAACAAACAAACAAATAAATAAAATCTAACAGGAAAAAACACACCACACTGAGATACCACCTTACACCAGTCAGAATGGCCAAAATTAACAAGTCAGGAAACAACAAGTGTTGGAGAAGTTGTGGGGAAAGGGGTACCCTCTTACACTGTTGGTGGGAATGCAAGCTGGTGCAGCCGCTTTGGAAAACAGTGTGGAGATTCTTAAAAAATTAAAGATAGAGCTACCCTATGACCCTGCAATTGCACTACTGGGCATTTACCCCAAAGATACAGATGTAGTGAAAGGAAGGGCCATATGCACCCCAATGTTCATTGCAGCAATGGCCACAATCGCCAAACTGTGGAAAGAGCCAAGGTGCCCTTCAACAGATGAATGGATAAAGAAGATGTGGTCCATATATGCAATGGAATACTATGCCTCCATCAGAAAAGATGAATATCCAACTTTGTAGCAACATGGACTGGACTGGAAGAGATTATGCTGAGTGAAATGAGCCAAGTAGAGAAAGTCAAGTATCACATGGTTTCACTTGCGGTGCATAAGGGGTAAACTGGAGGACAGTAGGAGAAGGAAAGGAAATGGGAAGTAGGGTAACTCGGGGAGAGAAGTGAAACATGAGAGACACTGGACACAGAAACAAAGTGAGGGACTTGGAGGGACGGGCTGGGGGATGGGAGAGCCTGGTGGTGGGTACTGGGGGCACCTAAAGCGTGGAGCACTGGGTGTGGGGAATGGGGAATGAATCTTGGAACAGTGGGAAAAAAATTCAAGTAACAATAATAAAAAAAAAAGAAATCATTTATTGGGGCTTAGTACAACCATGACTAAATCACTTTCCCAAAATGTCTTAACATCCAGATCCCACCTTGGCCCGTGAACTCCACGAGGGCAGGGAGCAGGGTCCAGTGTTTCTCACACATGCCTGACACGTTGGTAAACATGGGCCAAGTGGATGCATTTAGCCTTTCCTCCCTTGGTCCTTCCAACCAGGCTGAACGTCCGTGCTCCCAAGCCCCGAGGACACGTAGTAAATACTAGGAGCTGTTGTGCTGCACAAATGTCTGGGCCATGGCCTGGCCTGTGGTCCTCATTCTGGGGTTCCCATCCTCTTTCCCACCCTCCTTCCATATTCACCCTGGACCCGTGGGCCCCCTCCCAGGCTTCTGTGCTCCTCAGGGTCTGCTGTCCCCCCCCCCCATTTCTGCTGAGACAGCTCTCTCCCCCAGCCTTTCCTCTGCTTCCCCTGGACATAAAAATGAAGAATCATTCAGTGGACTTCATGGCAGACTGGGCACAGAGAAAAGGACAAACAAATCAGAAAACGAAGTGAGAAAAAAACCCACAAGGCATCTGAGATCCATGGGACCGTACGCACCAGTGCCATACTGGTGGGAGCCCATCGACCTGGTCTGATGAACTGGGATTTCCCATCCTCCTGTACTATAGCTACTGGGCTTATATTTCCTTCTTTCTTTGCTAAGAACAGTAGTGACGAGGATGCAGAGGTGGGGGAAATAAAGGAATGGTACCTGGTGTAGTGGTTAGGAGCGTGGGCTTTAGGAGACAATCCTGGGATTGAAGCCCTCCTTGGACACGTGGCGTGTAACCTTAGGTCGCCTACCCTCTCTGACCTCAGTTTGTCGTCTGTACCACCTGGTGTGATGCAACAAGACAAGGCAAGGAAAGAGCCCAGCAGAAACTCTGGCCGCGGTGAGTATTCGGCAAGCGCTTTTATCATTACAAGCATCACGTGTCTGTCATTTTCGTTTACGCACATGCCTTTCCAGAGTGGGCTGCACACAAACTTTTCCAAAAATATCTTCACAATCATGGAGCATTACCATCCAGTTTATTCTCTTAAAAAAACAACAAACTTACTCTTCGGTGCTTCGTCTCTCACATTGCTACCGAGTGTTCATTGACATCATTTTAAGGAAGGGGCTCCACAACCACCCCCTGCGTTTTTGGTGGGCTGACTTCTGTTTGGGCTCCCGGGTCCCTTTGTTTGTTGTTGAATCAGTGACAGGCCCTGCCCTGCCTCCCCACCCGCAGAGGCGCAGAGGCACTGTTCAGACAGCCACATCTGCCGTCATTGCCACTCGCCAGCTAGGAACAATGACACTCAGAGTCCTAAGTCCTCTTGGAGGCACTGGGCTGTAAAAGCTCCTGCGCAATGCCTGCCATAGCCATGTTCTCTAACAGGGTGCGGAGAAGGCACTTAGAAATTCCTGCTTAGGAGCAGCGGTGGCATGGTGGGGCCCAGGGGTCAAATGAGCAGGGTTGAGGGCTCCCACCCCTCTTCACTGTAACACCTTTGCCATTGCCCATCTTAAACCTTGGAGCCTCCTCGGAGGATTTAATTGGCACCAAGTGGAAACCATTCACCTGGTGCAACGCACCCACTATGCAGATGGGAAAACTGAGGCCCTGAGAGGTGAAGTGTGCCTGCCCGCGCTACTCCCGATGGCTCCTGAGTGTGGTGTTTGCAAAGCATCCCTGAAGGGGGAGCCCTCAAGGTCTGAACCGAGGAAGAACATAGCTCTTCAAGGAGATCAAGTTTGACCTGGCAGTACTCTGGAAAGTGAAAACTCGCTTGTCTTCTCCATACTTTAGACCGGGTGCCAAGGTGAGGCCTGAACGCGGCCCCCAGAGATTAGGAGGCACGTGTGCCAAAACGAAGGGCTGTGTGGCCAGTAACAGGTAAGGCAGGTAAAGCCTGGGGCTCCCCCAAGTCACCTCGCCTTGCTCCAGGGCCAAGAGCTGGGTCTGAGGAGCTCAGGGAGAGAGAAAATAAACAACCCTCGCCTACGCGGTCCCTGGCAAAGGCCTCTGGGAGGAAACTGAGTCTTCCTGCTGCCTGTCGGAGTGGCTGACCCCGGGACCGATCTCAGCGAATGAGGCAGCCCAAGGGGAAGACACCGCTCCCATCTGCTCTGCGCCTCGAACGCACCCGACGACTGGCATGACTCGGAGGAACCGCTATTGATTTTCACTTGTGCGGTTGATCTAACAAAACCAATCCATCAGAGCCTGTCTGCCTCGCTCTCCCGACACTCATCCGAACCACGTGCAAATACATCACACGAGCATCTCGGGCGATCTGTCAAGGTCCAGCTGGGCCGCGGCCCTGGCTCCCGCGGACTGACTTTAGGCCAGCAGATATCCCATGCTCAATCCTCTGTTGATCAGCAACAATCTGGGGGACGGGGGCCCCAGGAATCGGGATGCCTGGCGGCTCCTGCCACATGGGAACCAAGCGGCCACGCCCGGGAGGGAGTCTTGAGGGACTTGGCAGGGACCTCCTCCCTGGGGCCTTCTGGTCTCTGACTCGAGTCTGGAGGACCCGACGGAGCACACACACAACCAGGGGGCACCGAGCTCTGCTTCTGGACGAGCGTCCTCGGGTCAGCTATAAGACGGCGATGACACCGCCTACGGGGGGTCTAGGGTGCTATAAAGGCCAGGGGTCAGACTGAGGGCCCAATCCTTGTTCTCCTCTGCTCCCTGCCTGCTGCGTGGGCAGGCACCTCCAGCTCTCAGGGCCTCATCTACACCAGGGGGCTGGAAATGCTCTCTCCCTCTAGGGTGGAGGGTGGAGGACTGAACGAGAGCATGGAGAGGACCGAAGGGACTCCCACCTCGCCTCTGCAAGCAGGGACTAGAGGCTCCGAGGAGGGAGTCATGTGCTCAGGGCCACATGGCAAAGGGGGCAACGTCAGGAGGGCTTAGAACAAGAGCTGAGCACGTGAGGCTGACGAGCAGAGCAGGTGCTTGCCCTTCTCTCCCTCTCTTGGTGGTGGCTGTCACTGAAGAATGGGACAGAAGGGGAGCAGGCCAGGGGCACACCAGGGATCACTGCCTGAAAGGGTCAAAAACTTTATTTGCAGGCCTCTTCTGCTTTTGTGTTTGAATGGACAGGCTTCCCGCCGTCCAGGAGGAAACCCCCAAGAAAAGTGGTGCGTGAGGTTTGTGGGGCTTGCCTTGGGCTCTGTCCCCATCCCTCCTGCCTGCTCGCTGGCCCCAAGGGCTCCTCCCCTGTGGGATAAGGCACAGTGTGTTCTGTAAGAAGGCGCTCACGGCTGGCTGGTGGACGGCGCGGCGGCCTTCCCAGGGGCTGCGAAGCTGAGGCTCTTGAGGGCTGGACTTGAACTCGGGGCCCTGGCAGGAGGCCAACGGGGAGGAGACCCGAGGCTGTGGTACCCCAGCCTGGCAGGCCTGGTGCTGCTGCTCCCAGCTGGCCCTCACAGGGCAGCTTCAGGATGGAATCATGCCTTTGCTTCTTTTGCGGTCAGCCATGGTTCTCCGGTTGTGGTTGGCTCGCGTCGCCTTGTTGGCTTCCTTCTTCCTGCGCTCCTGGGTTGTCTCGCGACTCTGCCCGTGGCCCCGGGGGCTGCCGGATACTGCCGTCGAGCTGTCATGCCGGTACCTGAGAGAGGAACAAGCCACCCCAGGGGATGGGAGGAGCCCACCTTTCTCAGAGGTCCCTGGGAGAGGACGCACGGCTGGGGTCAGGACACCCCGTCCCTACTGCCAGTGGGAGAAGAAGTGGAGCCCAGCGAGGGGAGGGCTCTGGGGGCTCTGGCCGGTCCTGTGTCTGGTGAATTCTCTTCTCAGAGTCCTGCCTGCACATGGGCCCTGGCCTAGCTGCGGGAAGGACCAGCTGCTCAGCCCACAGCAAGGAGAGGAGGGCCTGGGGACGGGGATGGGCCCATTTCTTCCTCTGTAAATGAGGATGATGATAAAGTGGCTACTTCAGGAGGCTGTCGTGAGGGCTAAATTATACACATCACACACTAGGTGGTTGGCTGGACACTTCCCCAGGTGGCCTCCCCCCTCCACACCCAGCGCTTTAAAATGCTCACCCCTTCCTAGCGAGGAAGGCCATCCGCCTGGCTTCTGCCTTCTCCCGCAGCACCGCAGGGTCCTGCACAAAGTGGTCGGGCTGTGGAGGGGAGGGCAGAAAAAAAAAAATCCAGAGTCGGGCGTGGCCCCAGTTGCCTACGCCGAGGTGAGGCTGCCGCTGACCCGCCGCTGACAGAATCCTGTGGACGCCTCTGGTCCAGGAGGGGGCAAGCCACAGAGTGGCAGGTCGAGGCCCTTGCTTGGGTCCAGGCTTTCCATTAGAAGCCTCTCTCCTCCTCTGAAGCAGCTAAAGGGACGACAGGTTCCTGCACAGGCATGGGGGCAGGTGGCCCACAGATGGGAGCACGGATGACAAGTAGGGAACAGGCCAGGGTGGCCGCCATGAGAGGCCACTCCTGAAGACCATTTTTTGGCCAACAAGCAAAGGAGCCCGGACTAGCAGCGGGGAGGGGTCACACACAGGGTCACACACAGGATTTCGTGGCCTGTACTGTTTGAAAAAATACAAACAAAACAAGTGCAACTAGTAACATTCGAAAACTGGAAGATTTTATAGAAAATTCTGGACTGATGCCTTGCCTAGGAAACAGAGAAAGCCCGGAAGGCCCTGGGCCTGTGCTTCTGCTGCGAAGCCCCTTGGCATGGGTCTGTGTGTCTGCTACCCCGCTGGCCACGGTCTCCACCAGTCTCTGCCACTCGTCTACCTCAGGGGCCTGGCCTGGATACATCGGAATCTGTTACCCTGCTGGGAGGGCACGAGGGGGTCCAGGGGTCTCCGGGCGCCACTCTGTTCAACCTGAGCAACACCGCCCTTCATCTGTTTTATATGTTGGAAGTTCTAGTTGAAATTTCATTTGAAGAGAGGTTCAGCTGCCAAAAAAACCAGACTTTTCCAAGGGCCCTTTGGGCTCTAACCTCTCTGTGAGTTTCAGAATTGCCATTTCGGGGGGCGCCTGGGTGGCTCAGTTGGTTAGGCGACTGCCTTCAGCTCAGGTCATGATCCTGGAGACCCGGGACCGAGTCCCACATCGGGCTCCTTGCTCGGCGGGAAGCCTGCTTCTCCCTCTCTCACTCCCCCTGCATGTGTTCCCTCTCTGCCTGTGTTTCTGTCAAATAAATAAAATCTTTAAAAAAAAAAAAAAAAAAGAATTGCCATTTCGGGACGCCTGAGTGGCTCAGTTGGTTAAGTGTCTGCCTTCAGCTTAGGTCATGATCCCAGGGTCCCGAGATCGAGCCCCACATTGGGCTCCCTGCTCAGCTGAGAGCCGCCTTCTCCCTTTGCCTGCTTCTCCCCGTTTGTTCGCTCTGTCTATCTTGCTCTCCCGTGCTCTCTCTGACAAATCAAATAAATAAAATCTTTGAAAAAAACAAGAAGAATTGCCATCGTGAGCACGGTGGCCCAGAGCTGCCCTTCCCTCAGTTCCCAGGTTCCTGGGCCTAATGAACCCAGCAGTTCAAACGCGTGGCCTCTAATCCATCCCCGGAGCCCTCACTGGGGAGCGGAGGTGAGTTCTAAGCCGGTAACTCTCCAAGCAGGCCTCCTCGGCTCAAAGGAACCCCTCTTCTCCGGGGCAGCGGTGTATGGAGCACCTCAAAGCCAGCTCCGCCCTTCAGAACCGCACCCTCCCCTTCATCTGCTACCTGCCAAAGACGCACCTTGGGAGCCTCATCCTCAGCCTCCTCTTCCTCCTCCTCCTCCTCCTCTTCCTGCCCTTCTCCGGGCACTTTGGTTCTCAGCACCTGAGGGATGGTGAAGGGCCTGAGGGTTCGGAGAGAAAAGTGAGATCAAAGACTGGATTAAGCCTGGAGAGGGAACCTCAGGGAGGAGGGGATCAGAGTGAGAGGGAGGCCTTAGGATGGGATGGGCTCAGGCAGCTGGATGCTTTTCAAGCCGGTTCTGGTTTAGCCCCCAGACTCTGTGAAGTTCCAGTAGAAGGTGGGGGCTTAGGGGAGGCTGAGCTGGGGGCAGCTCTGTTTTTATCTGCGTGGGAAATCTGACTCCATGGCAAAAAGTTTTCTGCATTTAAGAACAATCTAAAAGGACTGCATGAAACCGCATAAATGCTGCCCCACTCAGGATGGGTCGGCCCAGCTGGCGGAGGGGGTGGCTGGGGCTAGAGGGAGCACAGCACTAGGAGTCAAAGCGCTCAGTTTGGGCCCTGGCTCTACCGCTGACTCGTTAGCGTGATCAGGGCCTCGGCCTCCCTCCGGTGCTTAGACCACAGGGTTCAGAGCGGCGCTGGGCTCCGCCCCCGGCCCCGCCCCGGCCCCGCCCTCTTAGTGCCCGGCAGCCTCACCTGCGGCTGATGAGCTCATCATCCGAGTCCGCATCATTAGCGCCCACCTGGTTGCCGTCGTACGTGTCATCATACTCGTCCTCGTAGTCGTCACCGCGGTAGGGAAGGCCCTCGCCAGGCTGCAGGGTCACCTGCAAGGGCAGGAGTGTGGGACCGAGGGGCCGGGGCATGGCTGCCCCCCCCACCCCGCCCCTCCCCTTCCTCCCCTCCCCGCGGGCAAAGGCCCGGGGCCCCTACCTCCTCCACCACCACGCTGTACTGCTCGTAACGCTGTCGCTGTGCCACCACCTCCCGCTTGTCATTCAGCAGGCTCCGCGCGTTCTCCTCCTTCCTGGCAGCGAGAGGAAGGAACATCGTCAGGATTTGAGGCTGCGAGTGGGAGGGTCCAAAGCACCCTGGGCTTGGGCTGGTGCAAACCTTGAGGAACCGCGGCGTCAAGGGAGGAGGGGCGGGGCGGGCGGGGTTGGTTCTCCCCGCCGCTGGTGCCGTGACCGGGTCCAGCCGCTCGGGAAGGCATCCCCAAATGGCTGTAAAATGTGCCCACCCTTCTGGCGGGAAGTTTCTCTCCGAGGCGCCCACCCTAGGGAACCGCTGGCCAGGTGCATAAAGAGGTCTGCTGGGGAATGTTCTTTTCAACATTGTGACAGTGAAAAATGGAAAACAACCAGTGTCCATCACGGGTGAAATGGCCAAATGATGTGCCACATCTATATTACAGAATACTGGGCCGCCTTTATCAAGAATGACATTCATCTATTTGTGCTGATGCCGAAAGAATTCGAAGACTTACTCCTGAGGAAAAAAAAGCAAGCTACAGAAAAATACATACAGTAGGATCCCAAATGTATAAAAAGCAGGAAGCAAACCAAATTATGTGTTCCTGAGCACAAAGATTAGAATTTACATATTGTCAAAATATGTAAAAAATTATGTGTTCCTCTGAGCACAAAGAGCTATCAAGTCCCCCACCAAATGGCAACAGTTACTCCTAGGTAGGGCCTGGGATTATCTGAGCCATTTAAAACAACAAAAATTTAGTGGTGCCTGGGTGTCTCGGGTCCTGATCCCAGGTTCCTGGCACTGAGCCCCCCATCTCCAGCTCCCTGCTCAGCATGGAGTCGGCTTGAGATTCTTTTTCCCTCTCCCTCTGCCCCTCCTGCTCATGCGGTCTCTAAGATAAATAAAATCCTTAAAAAAAATTAAAAAATTTTAAGAAAGAGAAAGTGGCCCGCTTACAGAACTCAGGGGAGCCACAGGGGACCCCAGGGGGATGAGGGGTGAGCCAGGGGTAGCTGCCTTCTTCCCCCCACCCCTGCTTTCATCACAGTAGCCTTCTATCTGTTCTACCATCTTCCATGTCAGAGTGCACTGGTAGAAAAAGTCCAGAAGTCCAACTCCTGGTATATATCACAGGCGAGGAAACTCGGGCGTGGTGGAGGGGAGAGGGACGTGCTTGGGATCAGTGAACTGTAGCACAGCCTCAGTGGGGACTCAGGCCTCTTGACTGTGGCTTTGCAAATCTGTAGAAAAACCTGGCTTGTCAGACACATAGACAGGCCTGTGGAATGTAGTTTCTAGCCCTGCAGGGGAAAATCAATATGAGATGCCAGGCAAGAAAATCCAGCTTAGCTGTAAAATCAGGTTTCTGGAATGTATCAAGGGTAGGGGGGAAAAAAGAAGCTATTTGCCTGGGAGCCCAGGGCAGGTCAGGATTTGGCTTCCTTCAACATTTTTTACTAAGGCCCTACTATGTGCCAGGCATGGTACTTAAGGCTGAGTTGCGGGAGAGAATCAGAAAAAAGAGTAAGATCTGGACCTGGCCTCGTGGGACCCACAGTCTAGACCAGGTCACGGGCAAATGGCAGCTGAATGGGGGTAAGCATGCCCTGGGGACAGAGGGAGAAAAGAAACATGCCCTCTGGCTAGGGGGGGGTCTAGCGGGGGGTGGGTGGGAGGAGAGGGAATGGAGGCCCTTGGGGGGATGGGGGTATTGGATCTAGACCAGCGGAAATTCTTGGTCCACAGGAAAATTTCCCATCACACCAGGAACGGAAGCCTGTGACTGCAGGCCTGGCCCTTACCTGGTCCTCTTCACCGGGCTGGGGGCTGAAGAGGAAAGAGGAGGGGAGCAAGGGAAAGGGGCCTGGGCTCATCCAGGGGGTTGGTGCCAGTAGAAGGAGCACATCTCTTCCTTCCACACATATTTCCTGGGGTCCTACTTGGTGCGAGGACCCGGGCCGAGCCAGGCATCCAAGGATGAATGAGAGGCATCACTGTCCTTTCTGCCACACCCCACAGCTCCCGGCCCATCCGGCCCCGGGTTCTCATGAGTACGGTCCCGCTGTGGGCCTCCGGTTATGTGGCTACAGGGCAGGGCGGGTGAAGCCTCGCCAGCTCTACCTACCCAGGGTCCTGGGGGACATACAAGGGACAGTGGGGCCAGGGAGGTGCAGCTTTGGCCCCATGACCCCATTCGGAGCCAAGAAGGAAAAGAAAAGTCAGGGGCAAAGCCAGCCGGGAAAAGATCCATCCAAGGACCAGAAGTCCAGTCAAGCCTGGAAACCAGGCTACAGCGGCTTCACAGACTTTGCAGCGGGTGCTTCCTTGGCCTCTTACAAGACGACGTGGGGGAACACGTGGGCTCCCCTGAAGCCTAGCCACTTTTCTCCCCCTCTCTTCTCCCCGCCTAGCCTTCGAGGCCCAACTGGCCCTGGGGAGGGAGTGACTTCCCACCTCTGAACTCCTCAAGGACCCGAGGAGGCAAAATCCAGGGGAGGAAATGGAGGCCCCAAGAGGCACAGCACCTTTCCCAAGGTCACCGGCTTGCACCAGCCAAGCCAGGGCCAGAATACAGGTCTCCTGACTTGAGTCTGCTCAGGTACATCCACCACAAGCAAGCCTCTTACCCCTGCCAAGTCTTAATTCTGCATCCCAGGGATGAAATAAGATGATGAGTAAAAGTGAACGTGGCACCTGCTGAGCTCAACAAAGTGAATCCTATTTCTTTTTACTGCAGGACTTGTCAGAGCCTTTTAACGTGCTAATGTGCTCGGTGCCTCTCTAAGAAGCCAGGTGCACAGACATTTATTTTGGCCCCTTTTCTGAGGGAGAACACTCGTAATCTTTCAGGGCACCTCTGTTCAGTCCAAAGGAGTTACGTGACCCCTCCCTTATACACACTGCCTCCTTCACTAGGCTACTGTATACCTGCAGCCCACGTGCCTGCCATCCACCCGACAGCCACCGTCCACCTCACCCCACTCCCAGCAGACGCTCATTTGGTTCAGGTCTTTCCACCTTTCTCCCTTCTCCTGGAGCCCTGGACCTCAGCCCTGTGACCAGCTCCCCACTGAGATGTGAGCCAAGTCTGGAGACTTCTGGGAAAGGCTTCCTGGTCTCTAAAAGAGATACAGGAAGATGCGGTCCAGACTTCCTCTTGACACTCACTTCTGGAGTTCGTGGCTGAAAGAGCTGCAGCCACCCAGTGGCTTCGAAGGAACGAGCTCTGAGAGATGGCAGAGATGTCTCCTTGATGATGAGGCTGTATCACAGGTCAGCCAAGCCCAGACTGCCCTGCCTTGCAAGTCTCCGTCGCCCAAGGAGCAGAGCTGCATATTACTTGAGCCACTGAGTGCAACCTATTTGATTTAACCACACACATACCTTTCAACTCAAGTCTGACCTGCCTTGTGCTGTTTTTCTCATGTGCCCGCTGACTGCCCTGCCCGGATTAGGACAGGCATCCCCGCTGCGGTCGGTCGGGCCCTGTAGGCCCCACCCCAGCACCCCTCCCACTCTGTCGCTGCTTGTTTGAATAGTCTGAGTCTTTCCCGGTCTCTGCGCCATCTGAGAGCACGGCCCGGCTGCCCCGCTCACCTTGTCTCCCTGGTGTCTGGTGCAGGATCTGGAGCTAGTAAATCACTTAATAAATATTTGCTGAATGAACAAATACATAATGAACACATAAATGGAGGCTTTGCCTCTTTGTAATCCCCAGCCCCCAGACTACCCAGCACAATGAGTTCAGTAAACATCTGCCGCCCCTCTCTCCACCTGGCAGCTTGGAGTGCCCTAGGAGCAGGGCACGGCCCTCCTCATCAGCCCCTTTCTCCATAGCAGGAGCTGCTGAGGGTCCTTCTGGACTGGAACAGCAGCCACCAACACAGGATAGCATCTCTAGCCCGGGATCTGGGGATGTTGCAACACGTGTGACTAAGCAGTTTACAACTGCTTCCTGTCCAGCCAGCCAGATGGCTTGATGGCTGCCCTGTGCCCGCTCTCCCAAGCCCTTGGCCACCCAAGCTTCCAGCACGGGATGGCCCCGGGGAGCGGGAGCAGCACGGGGCCCTCACTGGGGCTCCTATCACAAGAACAGGGCGGGTCTCTCACTTCCCCTCTCTGAGCCTCACTGCCTGTGTGTATATATAAATGGGGGAGAGAGAGGGGGCAGTCTGTACTTGTCCAGCAGTTCCCAGACTTCCAGATTTCATGAACCAATACCATTTAGGGGAACTGTGGGGCGAGCACGGCGTTGTCAATGTCTTACTTCACCTTTCTATTGAACCCACTATCAGCACTACTGACTCGTGGTCCCTCCCAGGGTCCTCTACTCCAAAGCCATGTCCTCTTTCCGAAGCATAAAGTGTGTCAGCTCACGGGACCGTCACCACGCTCCCCATGACCTCGGGGTCACTGCCCCTTTTGTTTGCGCTGCCTAGAAAGTTTCTCCTTGCCTGCTCTTTGCAGAATTGGTCCTTTGATCCCTCCCCATCCTTCTGCTCTTGGTCCTGTGTCATTTCTTCAGACTTCCTACCCAGATCAAACTCCTTACCAGAAGCTCTGAAGCCTGCACACCTGCACCTTACGCCACGCCTCAGAGCCGCAATGTTACCTGCTTGTTTGGCCAGCTGATTAGTGCAGACCGCGCGGGGCCAGGGGGCCGGTCTGCTTCACCGCCCACTACACCTGCAGCACCTAATAAATCCAGGGCCTGGTACGCCGTAAGAACCAGGCAAATATTTGTTGAACGAATGAATAAATCATAAATGGACTTTTCAATGCCAAAAAAGTAGAAAGGACATAAACTAAAAATAAGTAGAAAGGCCTTGAAATAGAATACATTCACCCTCTGAAAACCTCACTTAGTACAGGTCCTTAATTTTCTCATCTTGTCACAGAATGGAGAAAATCACGTGGAAGGGCGGCTTCTAGAAGTACCGCTCGGCTCCATCGTCCATAGACTGGAAGGCTGACACATCCGAAGATACGAGAGAGGAAGAGGGAGGACAACGTAGGTCCCTCTGGCCTTCTGCTATCCACAAGGGGACTCATTCAAAAACCACCCTGTGCAGAGTCGGAGCCCCACGCATGACCGTTGGAGAAGCTGGCCCTGCCTGCCGGGAGCGAGCAGGTCCTGGACTGCTCGGCGGGCCCTAAGCGGAAACTCGGGCCAGTTCCATGAAGACGGAGCCCTTACTGCACTTACAGAGTTGGGGTGCCTGGCACCCCACAGCCCCCTGGACTCACCTTTTGCCCTTGTGCACCCGGCTCAGGTCCACTGAGTCTCTGCTGAACACGTCAAACTCATCGTTCTGGAAGACGTTGTGACGAGATGTCAGCAGGGGAGTCGGGTCCGCCTTCACCTGCCTGGGGAGTGACGCAGAAATCAATGTAAGGGGGCTGACTGGTCCGCTGACACCTACCTGTGCCCCCTACCATGTTACATCCATCAGATTCTCCACTTTCCCTCAACAGCCCCACGAGACACGATCTAAAACCCTGCCCTGTCTGGCCCTTCGGGACACAGCCGTCCCTCAGGCAAGGCTCCCCTTTAGTCCCATGGGCTGTTCACACAGATTTCCTTAAAATGTCCCTCCTTCACTGAACACTCACACAGTCTGATGAGGGGTCACTAAGATCACTCAACCTTTCTGGGCCTCAGTGCCCTCCTCTGTAAAATGGGCACGAAGTGGCTAAGGAACATGTCCAAAGACGGAGCTACGTTCATTCATTCAACAGATGCCATCTGTTCATGGGAGAAACACCTGCTTGTGTACCCACCCCTGCGGTCCCGTGGGCCTTCCGAGAAGCAGTGGGCCAAGCTCGAAAGGGAGGGGGGAGGAAAGTGAGAAGCGCTGGCCGTCCTCCCTCAGGAATCTACTGGAAAGGTGGCAATGACAGGGGCAGGCAGAAAACTCCGTGTGCTGAAAGGCTAGCAGTTCCTTTGTCACATGCCATGTCTCTAATCGGTCCCCCAGCAAGGTGCGGCAGGGCCATGGGCTGCGGACACTCTCCGCCCTGCAGGGGGCATGTGAGGACCTCCTGGGGGCCTAAAGCTTTGATGCTCCCCCAGGAAATTTATATGACTGGCGAACCCTACCGGTGGGGTGCGGGGGGTGGGGACAGGAAGACAGAGGGCTGAGTGCTGACACAGGAGTGGAAAGCAGAGGAGCCAAGAAGGGGCTCAGACACTCCCAGAGTGCCTCCAGCCAGGGCCCTGACACAGCCTGGGTGCCGGGAGCCACCTCCCACCTGTCTCTCCCACCTGTCTCTCCCACCTGTCTAGGCTGCGGTCCAGCTGGCTGAGGGCCGGGGCCAGCCGTTCCTCCAGGACGTTGTTGATCACCTGCTCCGGGTTATAGCCGTAGTGCTCCAGGCAGGCCAGGATGAAGCCCTCACCGAGGTCTGGCAGCAGGTCCTTCACTTGGGAGATGAGGGAGTCCAGCTCTACGCCGCACACCGGGGGGCCCCGGGCAGCCGCCGCCCCAACGCACTGCAGAGGGAACATGAGGGAAGGCCAGGAAGGCCAGCGCAGGTGGGTGGGAGGGCCACAGGCCCCGAAAGCACAGGACCAGGGATCAGGGCACCTGGTGTGAGTCTTGGCCCTGCCACTCCTGGGCTGAGGATCTCAGCCAAGTGACTCAGGGCTGTTGAGTCTTCACTTCCTCCCCTGGGAGAAGGAGGGTTCTGTGACTTACTGGTAGAGCTACTCTGGGCTGTGTGACTTTGGACAGGGCATTTCCCCTCTCTGAACCTGAGCTGCTTCAGTATAAAACAGGCCTGCTGCCATGCACCTCATGGGGTTGTCTCGGACGGCTCGGAAAGAATAGTGTACCCGAGGCCCTGAGCACGGTGCAAAGAGAAGGCCAGGAGCTGTGTAAGTGGTCGTGGCTTCTCCTTGCCCTTATCCAGCCCTAGTAATGATGGCTGACACAAGAGGCATGGCCATCACCAGCTCTGGACTGTGGGGAGCTGCTCCACTACTCTTTTTAAGAAAGAAAGGGGATTTCAGTTCATATCCTGCTTGATGTGACTGAATTCTGTTAGGCTTTTCATTTAAGGAAACTCGCAAATCAAACAAACAACAATAAAAATCATCCATGTCTCAGTTAAGAAGCCCAAATGGGGAAGAGGGCGGGAAAGGTGGAGAGCACTGTCACTCTCCAAGGCCCAGGGGCAGTTGCAGGCCTGAGTCTAACAGGAAGGAGAGTGGTGTCCGTTAGCAGAGCGCAGAGGGCCGCCTATGCTCTGGGAATCCCGGCAAACCTGTGGAGGCAGAGACGGTGACCGTCCCCGCTTACAGATGGCGAACAGAGGCTACAGGGGAGTGATGGCCACACAGCTGGGGAGTGGCAGAAGCCGGGCCCACCCCCGAGCTGCCTGACCCCAGAGACTGGGTGGCCCTAATCCCTAAGTCACGTGGCCTCCAACACAGGGGAGAGTCCTGGGCTCAGCGGCCAAGCCATACAGTTGGAGACGGGGCTCGCTCTGGAAAAGCCTGGAGAGAAAGTACTAGATCAGGGGCTTCCAAACTCGTTCGGTGGAGCCCTGCAGTCCCTGGCAGGGAATGCAGGCTGGCCAAGCAGTGAGACCAGGTGCTGCTCTCCACCGCAGCCAAAGTAGCAGCGTGGTGATCCGCTTAGAGGGGAGCTCCGGAAGTTTCCAGCGGCCAAAGCTCCATCGCTTCCTTTTGAGGGGAGAAGCGGGGGTTTTGGCAGCTGAAGCGACTGGGAGGACTCTCCAAAGGCAGCTTGAGGCTGTCAATTCCAAAAGAAACCCTTTTCTCTGAGAGCAGAAACCAAGTAGGGAGAGGTTTCCCGGAAGGGGCAGGGGAAGCCGGGGAAAACACTGCAAACACATACCTCGTCTTCCTCTGACTTTTCTGGACGTGAGGACAGTCCCCCAGCTGGCTCCACTGGTGCAAAGACCCCAGCAGGATCCTCGACCACTGGCGGGTCTTTAGCATCTGCGCCTTTCCGTCTGTCCACGCCTTCCCACGCGCCCTCGACAGCCTGGAGGATGTAGGCAGTCCGGGTTTCGTCCCTGTTGAAACGGTTAAGGCATCTCTCTCTTGGGTGCCGGGCCCTTTTCTGGCCCCCTCACTCTGAGGCAGCATAATTTCTCAATCCGTCCCTGGCATCTGACCATGTGACTTGTGTTAGGGCCTATCTGGGCTGTACCGAGTCGGCATAATGGGTGCCCGGACTGCATGGGGAAGCCGGCCAGACAACGACCACCCTAGTGGCTGTCACTCAGCAGAAAGCAGCTCTGGATGAAGGTCAGGGGCATGCTGGGATGTGATATTTGGGGGAGCCACAGCTCCTCCTCTGTACTGACCCCCAGGAGGAGGGCCTGATTGGGGTCCTGCCACCAGGCTTCCTGCCCCACTAGCTGAGGGCTTCCTGCAAAGGCCGAGGGCCCAGGGGGGGTCCCTGAGGCGAGAATAAGCAACCCAGTCAACCTCCCAAATGGCCCACAGGCTCTCTTCCTCCCTCCCCTTTTATTCCGCACCCCACTGGCCACGCCTGCATACCAGCCATAGTATCCTCACGGAGGCCCCAGGCCAGTCTGCTCTCCTCCCTGTGCCAGACAGAGCTTTTCCGAAGTATAAAACTGACCCTGTTTCACACCCTTTCATGACACCCGCAGTGCTTGTGGGATGGGGTCCAAACTCAGGGAGAGTCATCCCAGAGTCATGCAGGTCTCCTCATCAGCCACGTCACAGCTGCCTCCTGCTAGACCCCGGCCCCCTGGGCCCCTAGCCCACCTCCCCCAAGCTACACACAATGTCTGGGGGCTCCCAGAGGGGCCTCCCTGTCCTCCATTCACTGGAAACACTTAGACCTGGGCTCAGCCTCCTCCACTTTCTTCTGCTGTTCTCAGCTCGGTATCACTTCTGTCTCATAACCTTACCCTGAGCTGGCTTGTTTCCCTGTCTGTCCCTCTCCTGCCATGAGGTCCGTTAGAGCACGGCTAAGCCCACATGGTCACACAGGCCCAGACACCCAGTAAGCACCTACAGAATGCAGGCCTCCGACCCCAACCAGCTGTGAGGATCAGAGTAGTCATCACCTCCAGAAATAGGGACTGGGGCTTTGGGGGTGCCTCTGGGGAAAGCTGGCGGAGCCGTGGATTCCGGAGCTCAACCCCTGGGTCCTCGTAGCCCATCTCCAACCTCATCACGCCAGGTTCCCCCCCAGAGGCTGTGGGAGGATACAAGACTGCTGAGGCCTGCTGTAGCAGACTGACGTCATCGGCCACAGGGAACAGTGCGTCGTAGTCCCGGAGGAACCTGCTGGGCAGAGAGCGGACGGAAGGGACAAGGCTGGGGCAACGGGAGTGCTGGTCTGCTGCCCAGCCACAGATGTCAGAACCTTAGACCACAGTGAGCACACGGCAGAGGCTCTAGAGCGTAAGGCCTCAGGCGGACCGGTCCCGGCTCCGCCACACTCACCTCTTCTCCTGCAGCAAGGAGCTGAAGATCTGAAGGAACTCTTCAATGAAGCCCTGAATGTTGTCACAGCTGGAATGGGACACCAGGGGAGATGAGCTCACTGGATGCAAATGATCTGGAGCTCCCCTCCCTGCTCCTCGGCAGGGCCTCAGGCCAGTGAGAGGAAAGAGGCATGGGTCTCTTTCTCCCATCTCTGCTCAGCCGGGAAGGGGGCAGAAGTGAGGGACACGCCTCTGCTGGGCTAGCCACCTAGGCAGCTGCTCCCAAGGGCTCACCTGCTCTCCAGGACCGGGAGAAGGCAGATCTGGTTTATGAGAATGTGAAAAGTCTCCAGTAGCTTCTTCCTGGAATGGGACAGCCTCTGCCACAGGTCCCCTAGCAGCCTTTGAAGGCCAAAGAGAGAAAGAGAGAGAGAGAAAGAAAAAATAGAATTTAGGAGATTAAAAGGCCGGGAGGGAGCTCATTCTCTACAGTTGCAGGCGTCCCTCCTCAGGGCTGAGACAGCTTCACAATTCACTGTGGACAGCAGTTGGCAAAAGGGTACAGGCCCTCAGAGGCCCGTGGATTCCTGGCCGCCTCTCGTTTCAATGTGGGTGGGAAACCAGTGAGCCGATTAACAAGAGCTTTGGAACAACAGTGGAGGGGAAAAGGCTGGGAGGCTGCTAAGCAGCGACACTCCATGGGGCCACCCCCTCATTCTCAGAGATGGGGATGCTGAAGCCGGGGTACGGCAAGGGCCTCTCTCTCCCGGATGATGGAGAAGGCACTTAGTTTAGCCCCCTGCTCGCCTGCTGTCTTCAAGCCTCCTCTTCTTCATTGCGGACTCCAGTTCAGGGATGGCGATTTCATAAAAGGAAGCCAGTCTGTAGAGGCACACGTGGGGAGAGGGCGGGGTTAGTTCCTAAATACCACATTTCATCAGAAAAACCAACACTGGGGGCACCCGGGTGGCTCAGTTGTTAAGCACCTCCTGAGCCTTTGGATTAGGTCATGATCCCAGAGTCCCAGGATCGAGCCCTGCATCGGGCTCCCTGCTCCGCGGGAAGTCTGCTTCTCCCTCTCTCACTCCCCCTGCTTGTGTTCCCTCTCTGGCTGTGTTTCTGTCAAATAAAAAAAAAATCTTTAAAAAGGGGGGAGGTGCCTGGGTCGCTCAGTGGGTTAAAGCCTCTGCCTTCAGCTCAGGTCATGATCTCAGGGTCCTGGGATCGAGGCCCGCATCGGGCTCTCTGCTCAGCGGGGAGCCTGCTTCCTCCTCTCTCTCTCTGCCTCTCTGCCTACTTATAATCTCTCTCTCTCTATCAAATAAATAAATAAAATCTTCAAAAAAAAAAAAAAAGGAAAAAATAAAGAAAAATCAACAGCCCCCCACGGGAAGAGGGCAGGCCCATTTCTTGGTCCCAAGCTGTCGCCACAGCAATCTGCTTGGGGAACCACCCCGGCTCCTCCCCCAAGCTCACCCCAGCTTGGGCCCACTGCGGCTGGTGCAGGAAGAGCCCTGTGAGAAGTGACCTGTAGCCACATCCCCCTTTCACTCAGGAAACTGCGGCGCAGACAGGCTCCTTCTCACAGAGCAACGAGAGGTCTACTCAGAGCTCACTGAGCTCTGCGAAACAAACGAGGTCACTCGCTCAGACCTGCCAGGAGCCCCCTACCCCGGGACATCCAACTGCAACTGCTGTCTCTGGCACCATCCAGAGGTGGCACAGAGCAGCCAGCCTCGCCTCTCCCCGGAGCCGCCTCGCCCTGCCCTCTCCCCTGCCCGGTTCCAGCTCTCCGCCCCGGCCACGTGCTTCCCAGCGATGCTCAGCCACGTGAGGACCCCTCCCAGAACCAGGTGCCCTGGGCTCGTTCTACGTTCCCCTCACAACTCTTCTGTGCTCAAATAATTCCTCTGTTATCTCAGGCGTCCCAAAGCTGGAACTGCAGCCTCGGGGCCTAGGGTCGCTGCTGGATTGGTAGCAGTTTCTCTGCAAACGCTTTACTATTGACTGGCCGGATTCTGGCAACTTCTACGCTGTTAGGCCTGGCCTCAGCAGAGGGTAGCTGGGCCCACGGAGGCAGGCTCCCTAGGCCCACGGCAGGGCACCCAGAGAAAGAGAGAGGGGGCAGCCGCGCCCAAGCAGACTCAGGTGTTGCCAGGACACATGGCTGGTGGGAGGGTAAACAGGAAGGAGGCGAGAGATCTAGGAGAATTTAAAATGCACAAACCATCTGTTCTTGGGATTCTACTTCGAGGAATACATTCCTCAGATGTACTTGCAAAGGTGCAAAATGACGTGTGTGCAGTTACTCTTGTAACATTTTTCTGTACCAGCAAACAACTGAAAAAATCCTAAACGCCGACCTATGGGGTCCGGTACTCCACGCACCGTAAGAGAATTCAATCTAGCCACACCAAAGATGGAGCTTGCGTTGTGTACTGCTAAACATTCAATTTAAAAATGAAGTGTACCCAGCCTCTAGAACTGTTGAGAAATTTCTGTCATTTAACAAATAAATTATTTGATTAAATAAAATGCAAATAATACATATAGTACTCAGAATAGGTCAGCAGTTAATTTGCAAAGCGGGGGAGGGTGGGTGCCCAGGTGGCTCCGTCAATGAAGCGTCTGCCTCTCGGCCTCAGCTGCAGTCCTGTCCGCAGGATGGTGGGCTTGAGCCTCGCATCAGACTCGGCGCCCAGCAGGGAGTCTCCTTGAGACTCTCTCTCTCTTTCGCCCTCTGCCCCTCACCCTGCTTGTGCCCTCCCTAAAATAAATGAAATATTTAAAAAGTAAATCAAACGAAGAGGGAGCGATATGTAATGTGCACACTTGCTTATATTTATATGCGTATCTCTGGAAAACGCCACCAAAAGCTCTAACAGCAATGGTGGTTTGTGAAAACAGGACGGGGGAAGGGGAAGAGGTAGACTGCATTTATGTATGCATATACAGATTTTATTATTATTACTACCTGTTTTACTTATTTTAAGTAAGCTCTATGCCAAGTGCAGGGCTTGAACTCATGACCCGCAGATCCAGAGTCGTTATGTTCTACCGACTGAGCCAGCCGGGCGCCCCTCATTATATATTTTATACTTTTTGAGTTCTGAACCATGTGAATGTATCCTTCTTTGACAAAATTAAACAACAGGGGCGCTGGGTGGCTCAGTTGTTAAGCACCTGCCTTCGGGTCAGGTCATGATCCCGGAGACCCGGGATCGAGTCCCACATCGGGCTCCCTGCTCAGCGGGAGGCCTGCTCTCCCTCTCTCACTCCCCCTGCTCGTGTTCCCTCTCTCGCCGTGTTTCTCTCTGTCAAATAAATAATATCTTAAAATAAAATTAAACGACAGAGATACTCAGATACATTTGGGATGTCTGGCCACAGAGCCCCCCTCCAGCCTGGGCACTGCCATGGCCGCACTCCTCAGCAGGTGTTCCTGCCTCCGGCACAGTGTGAAGAGGCCGGCCAGCCCTGAGACGTTTGTGGGTCAAAGGCACCTATAGTCAACCCTGTTTTCCTTTCTTCCTCCCTCCTCACTCTGACATGGGTGCAGCCGCTCCGGGGCACTGTCCCTTGCAGGAAAGTCAGCTCTTCCAAAAATTACCCTGTTTCCAAAGGCCCTTTCAAAAGCAATCTGTTGCCATGTTTGGGAAGATGCTTCAACAAAACGGGAAAATGCCCATGGGGACCCCTGGCTGGCTCAGTCGGTAGAGCGTGTGACTCTTGATTGCGGGGTCACAAGTTTGAACCCCACACTGGGGATAGTTTACTTTCAGAAAAAGAAAAAAAAATGCCTATGGTAAATGAAAATAAGCAGAATATAAAATCTAAAAAACAGCATGATCCTTCATAGTGATTTTAACTTTTTACCTTTGGGGATTTTCCAAATTTCCTCTAGGCATTTGCTCATGAAAAAAGATAACCT
The DNA here is from genome assembly GCA_004023965.1 of Spilogale gracilis. NCBI lineage: Eukaryota > Metazoa > Chordata > Mammalia > Carnivora > Mephitidae > Spilogale > Spilogale gracilis. The sequence goes on along the minus strand of PITA01012674.1, from coordinate 22,052 downwards.
GAGAAAAGATACCGTTTCAAAAAGGGGATGGCTACAGGCCCAACCTGACCCCTTTCTTCCGCGCAGAGTGCTGATTGGTGCTTTATTCTCACATCCTCTGGGAGGCTGCTCAGTCCTCATATGCAATGTTCGTGAGCTGGGTCAGGGTGCCAGCTGCCCGCTTTGACACAGGTCTGTGCTAGATACATGTTTTTTTGAATGGGCGAGTAAGACGACTGAATGGACTGGAGGCTGAGGGCACAGGGTTGGGCAGCTCCCAGGAGCTCCTGCAAACTTTGGTGGGGAGAGATGTCCGGCAAGAGTGACAGAAGCCACAGAGAACAGGCCAGCCTCCCCCCAGCACTGCTGCCAGGCAATGTGCAGATCACTAGCCCCGGCCCACGCACCCCTTTCTCACTGCACAAGGGATAGACAGTGTTAAGCGGGCAAGGAGGGTCTCCCTCCCTGCAACTTTCTTTACTCTTATCCTCCTGCACGTCTTTCCTCATCCCGGCAGGATCTTTCTACAACCCCTTTGGCTGAAAGCTCCCAGTGGGTCCCTACTGCCTACAGGATAAAGGCCCTACTCCCTACCAGCGAGGTCAGGGCTGATCACAGTCTAGCTTCGACCAACCTTTCCAGAGCGTGTCTTGTTAGCTGCCCTTTCCCTGCTGCTCTGGGCCCTGCCTCATCTTACTCCACTCCCTGGCTCTCCCTGGACACCCGCTGGGCCTTCCCACCTTCACTCCACCTGCTGGGAATGTCCTTCCTGCCACTTTGATCCTTCTGCCTGGAAGGCTCCTGTCCGCTCTCACTTAGGGGCCCTCCTGAGGCCTCTTGCTTCGCCGGAACTCGATCTCCCCGTCTGTGTTCCCAGACGCCTTCCCAGCACGGCCACAGCAGCCAGCCCCACATGTGAGCTCATCTGCTTGCCTCTTGCGGTGTGCTCTACCCTACACCACATGCTTCAGTCCTCAGACCACTTTTTTTTTTTTTTTTAAGATTTATTTATTTGACAGGGAGAGAGAGAGCGAGAGCGCAAGCAGGGGGAGCAGCAGGCAGAGGGAGAGGGAGAAGCAGGCTTCCTGCTGGGCAGGAAACCCGATGTGAGTGAGGGTCAATCCCAGGACCCTGGGATCATGACTCAAGCCAAAGGCAGACACTTAAGGGTCTGAGATCCCCAGATGCCCCCTCAGACCACTTCTTATGATCTGTTACTCCTTTTTGCCTGCCCATGAGAGGGGCTTTGAAACAACAGAACTGAACTAAAACCGCCCTATTCTTGGGTGCCTGGGTGGCTCAGTGGGTTAAAGCCTCTGCCTTCGGCTCAGGTCATGATCTCAGGGTCCTGGGATCGATGCCCACATCAGGCTCTCTGCTCGGTGGGGAGCCTGTTTCCTCCTCTCTCTCTGCCTGCCTCTCTAGCTACGTGTGATTTGTCTGTCAAATTAATAAATAAAATCTTTAAAAATTTTTTTAAAAACTGCCCTATTCTTGGATGGTGGGATTTTTTTCCCCTCCCTTACCTAGTTCTTAGCCAAAACTGGGAATATGCTTCTAAAAGGCAGGTTCTAGGGCGCCTGGGTGGCTCAGTCGCTAAGCATCTGCCTCCGGCTCAGGTCATGATGCCAGAGTCCTGGGATCGAGCCCCCTTCCTGCTCAGCGGGGAGCCTGCTTCTCCCTCCCTCTGCTCCTCCCTGCCTGCTCGTGCTTGCTCTCCCTCAAATACATTTTTAAAAATCTTTACGAAACATCAAAGATAAAATGCAGGTTCCACAGCAGCGGGAGCCTTACCGTCTTCTTCACTACTGTCTCCCCAGTCTGGCATGTTCCAAGCACCCAGTGAATATCTGCTGAATGAGGATGTCAACTAGAACCCTTACGTTGGCAGCTGGAATGACGGCTGTACCTGTAACAGAAGTCGTGTTTCTGGAAGGTCTGGCACGCCAATGGGAAGATGTCCAGAAAGGCCCAGAGCGTCGTGCAAGTATCGCAAAGGTAGAGAACGATGTCTTTTAATTCCTGTTGCCAGAAGAAAACACGGCATTATTCTCCTCCGCCCCCATCCACAGCTCTGCAGGGAGACAAAGTTGACAGAACCAGCGGGAGCCAACAGGCAGCTGCCCCGCGGGGGTGGTGGAGGGTGGGAAGAGATGACGGGACGTCTGTGTGAAGGCTGCCCGGCCCGTCTCTCACGGCGCAGCCTGGGCCAGTACTCACTCTCCCCACCTCAGGTCTTGCTACCACGGCTCCAGTGGGCGCCCACCCAGTGAACTCTGGGGTTACTTCTAGTTCTAGGGTCATGCAGTTGTCTCTTCTCAGCTGAACGAGGGCCAACCCCTGAATCTGGAGACAAGGCCTACGGTCCTGCACAGAAGGTACATCCCGCTAAGGACAGATCAAGTCCATGCGGTCCGGGGCCCCTGACAACTCTGAAAGACAAGCTGAGCAGCTGCCTAGATCTCTGTCATACACACTGGGCAGCTGAGGGTCAAGCGGGTAAGAATGACTCGTTCCCACAGAACCTGGCGTGCCTCTTTCTGAAACACCTGCTTAATGCCCGTTTTCCCACGCAAGCCCAAGGGGACAGCGGACGGCTGCCTCTTTCCTGCCCTATCTCCAGGGCTTAGCATAAGGCTTGCGTATGTGTGTGTTCCTTATTTACCTCTGTCTCAGACTGTCAGTCCCGTGCCCGGTTTTGCTGCTTTACCCTGAAGGCTCAGCACATGCTGAAGACTCCTCACTATGAATTTGTGGACCAAACACAGAGCTCAATGAATAACACGAATGAGCTCATTGTGCCAAGTTACATGAAGACGGAACCTCCATCCTCTGAACTCCAGTTCCCTGTTCTTTCCACGACCCCCTAAAGGAAGCTCCCCAAAGAAAAAAGCCCGCTGAAATGCCCTAAGCCCGTGTGGTGGTCACAGCTGCTTCTGGAGCTGGGGAAAAGGGGAATGGGGGAAGGAGCTGCCGGGGCCTCTGCTAGCCAAACAGAGGCTGGGCTGAAGGCAACCTCACCAACAGAGGCATGTCGCTGGGGGTCAACCGGCCCCTCTCCTCAAGTTTCTGGGGTGTGGTGCTGGCCCCGTCCCCTTGCAGACCACAGTGCTGGAGGATATTGCTGAAAACCTGTGAAACACAAGAAGGGGTTCCCCTACATCCCACTGAACCAGCAGCCAGGACCCCTGCCCTACAGTCAGGGATGGGCGATCCGGAAGCTGCCTTGGAATCCTTCGAGTATGTGCCAGCATCCCCAAGAAACCAGCGGAGACGACAGGACATAGGATTAGAGTGGAAACTGTAAAATGGGGATGATGGGGGTTCTTCTTCTTACAGGATTGTGCTGAGGATTAAAAAGACAAAATGTAAAGGAGCACCTGGCTGGCTTAGTTCAGAAGAGCTGTGTCTCTGGATCCTGGGGTTTGAGTTTGAGCCCCATGAGGGGCGTGTATACTTAAATAAAACTTAAAAAAAAAGACAAAATGTATGAAAAGCCCCCAGAACCCTATAGAAATTATGTGAATGGGCAAGTGTGTGGTAATGAATGTTAAAGATACACATTCAGGGGCGCCTGGGTGGCTCAGTTGGTTAAGCAACTGTCTTCGGCTCAGGTCATGATCCCGGAGACCGGGGATCGAGTCCCACATCGGGCTCCCTGCTCGGCGGGAAGCCTGCTTCTCCCTCTCTCGCTCCCCCTGCTTGTGTTCCCTCTCTGGCTGTGTTTCTCTCTGTCAAATAAATAAAATCTTAAAAAAAAAAAATTCTATAGAATTTTAAAGCTCTTATTGAGCAACACAGGTCTCTTAAAGGGGGTCCTTAGAGGCTCACGGCTGTTGGCAAACAGCAAACAATTTAAGCTCTTTTTGTATGAGTGCTAGACAGCGCTTAGATTTCAGTTCTGTTCAAGTGGGGAAAAGGGTGAATTTGAAAGGGTGTGCTGAGGGGCAGGGCACAGAGACTGCCTGGAGACGGGACTGGAGAGGGGTGTGGAGTGAACGTTCCTCCGGGCTCTTCCAAGGACGTCAGGGACATACCATCAGGTTGGGGAGGGGATATGGACAGGGCTAAGAGCTGGTACCTGAAGGATGGTGGGCATGGTTTCATCCAGGTCATTATAGTAACTTGGCTGCTGGGTAAAGATGTTTCCTGAAAAGAGGAGAGAAAGGTAGGAATTAGGAAAAGAGGGTGGGGGAGGGGAGGACACATTAAAAATGGTTGCCAGCGGGTTCTGTGACCTTTCTCCCCCTTCCTAAGCCTGTCTGCACCAGAACAGAGCTGGCCCCAGGCCCCGCTGGCACAGAGCTTTGGCCCAGCCTAGAAACTTCCCAGCATGAGGGAGGACTTTACTCAGTACAATTTAACCTTTTAAGCACCTCTGCCCAGCAAATTACATCAAAGATGGGAGCAACTGGGTGGTTAGTGTCTGCTTTCAGCTCAGGTCGTGATCCCAGGGTTCTGGGATCGAGCCCCATATCGGGTTCCCTGCTCCGTGGGGAGTCTGCTTTTCCCTCTGCTTCTGCCCCTGATTGTGTTTTCTCTCTCAAATTAAAGAAAAAATCTTGGGGGGGGGGGCGAGAAAAGGCCTGCTCTGGTCAAACCAGCTTACCGTGATGTCCCCAGGGAGTGACCGCACCTGGGCACCATGCCCCGGATGACAGCCTCGGCTTTGGAGGTGGAAGCGAGTCATCCAGGACAATCGGGAGATACGATCTCTTTGCTCAAGAAACCTGGATGCTACAATCCGGGGTTCTCACCAGGCCACGCCTCTGATAATGTGAGGGGACTCTTGGGAGAGATTTGTCTGGAAATTCTCTCGCCCTCCGCTTTTGAGTACAGTAGCCATATTAAGCCATCCTCCCCCACGGGGAGGGGCCTGGGAGGAACCTAGAGACAGGTTTGCCACGCATTTGCAGTTGTTCTTATAAAATAAAGTTCCTTTCCAAATGTTTACTACCTCCAAGTGCTGCTGCTGCCGGCAGTGCGTGGGTTAGAGCATATGGTGATGGTGACTGGAACAGACGTCGAGTGTTCCGGCTGCCCGAATGGCAGGGGGTGGGGTGGGGGAGAATCGTAGCTAGCCAGGAGCCATGATGATGCGACATACCAACACCCTTAAGAAGAGGCCAAGGGTCTTCAGCCCACCACGATCCTAATGTCTAAGGCTGGCTGACCGTCAGGCCGTGTTGAATTCCAGATGTCCTTTGTCTTTGGGCAGGTCTGTCCTTGGTTTCCTTGATGAAAACCAAGGAGAGCTCTTGCCCCATCCCGGAGGATTTGAAAATCAATGAGCTCAAAGGCCAGGTGGGACTGGGTGAGGAAGCAAGTCACTATACAGCTGGACTTTCTGTAAACCCTTTCTTGCATGCCCCTTCGTTCCTTGGCTCCAGAAAGTAGTTTTCCTAGCAGGAGCTCGCTCAGTAGATCCCACCTTCAGATGGGTGCTGAACTCTCAGCCTGTGAAGGCACTCCCTGACCACTCTGTGGCCACCTCTTACTCTTGACAGCAAGGAGGGACTCGGTTGTCTACCACCAGCCTCTGTCCTTCTTCATAAAACCCTCCCATCCAATGGCAAACCAAGGTCAAGTCTGAACTCCTGACCAGAGCATAGAGGGTCACGTGAGATCTGGCCTGGACAACATCTCCAGCCACGCTCTCTCCATCTCCTGGGCTGCATTCCTCTCTCCTACGTCCTCAACCTCAGACAACAAGCCCTGTCTCCTCCCTCTGCCCGGAGTGACCTCCCAGAGCTGAATCTACCATAAGGTGGGTGTCACCTTCTCCAGGCAGTGCCTCCTGACTCAGGCGTGAGGAGCCGGTCTCCCCCCAGTACCATCCGGTAGACCCTACTGTGCCTTAACCACTTGGCCCAGGGTAGGGTACTCTTTCATAATCCTTCCAGTGCTTATGCCTGAGTAACAGGGATGTTTTACAAGCATCAAAACAGCTAACATTTCACAAGTGACCCTTTCCTCTCCTTTATCTGATCCAGCAATGGTGAAGGTCTGACTTGCAATCTCTAAAGAAATAAGTAAGAAGGGGCGCCAGGGGGGTTCAGTCGTTAAGCGTCTGCCTTCGGCTCAGGTCATGATCCAGGGTCCTGGGGTTGAGCCCTGCTTTGGGCTCCCTGCTCGGCGGGAAGCCTGCTTCTCCCTCTCTCACTCCCCCTGCTTGTGTTCCCTCTCTTGCTGTGTTTCTCTGTCAAATAAATAAATAAAATCTTAAAAAAAAAAAAAAGCAAAAAAACAATTAAGAAACAAGAACAATGGCAGCATCCTTCTCAAACTAAAGTGGTTCAGAAACCCAGGGTGAAGGAAAGGGATTGCCGAAGAGACAGTGCAGTCTTCGATGGGACCAAAGCGTCACGTATGTTTTGCTTTCACAAAGCGGCTCTGAGAGTCTAACGGGAAGGCCCTGCTTTCAAAATTACACTTCCTGATTCAGAAAACCAATCTTGAGGTTAAAAAAAAGTAAGCTGTGTTTGTGCAGGAAGGTTGGGAGTGGGCTGGGAGGGCGCCAGCTAAGGACCGGGCTTCTGCCCAAAGGACAATCAACGAGTCCCCTTGTTCCTTCCTTCTCTCCCTTGTCAACACTCTTACTACAGCTGATCGACTGTGCTCAAGAGCTTCTGTGACCGAGATAGTGGAGGCTGCCCCTTGCTGTGCCTTCTGCTCAAGCCGCTGTATGTGTGTGCGTGGGGGGCGCGTGTGTCATGTGTGTCTCTAGGGACCTCCACACACACACCACCAACACATGCGCAAACAAGTAAGGGGCTCTTGATGCCTGGTCGGCCTTCTTTCCCATGAACCACCCTCTAAGAGCCAAAGAAAGGGCGCTCCTAAATGAGCCAGTTCTCGGTCTAGGGGATAAAACATTCTACAACACCTCAACATTTATAAGGGGTATGCTTTCCTGGGGACAAGCTTTCATCTGATTCTCAGAGAAGTCAGTGATGTCAAGGATTCGTAGCTTCCCCACTCCAGCCTTGCCCACCTGGAACCATGGCCAGAAATCCTCTCCCTGTGAATGTGCACAGCCTCTCACACCCCACAGATCGAACACTGACTGAGCTTCTACTTGGAACACGCCCCCCGCCCCCTGCCCCAAACGCCCTTTTCCTGCACCCGACGCCAGTTTTCTCTAGAACTGTTGATGTCTCCCCACAGCGCACCTCCCTAAGCCCTGCTTTATTTTACCTCCAGGATGGCCTTTTTGGCTCAACCAGGATCTCACCTTCAAACCCACGCTGAAGCACTGGCTTCGTCCTCATCTCCTGTCACCACCCTTCCCACTGGTGTGCTGTCAACTTAACCTTGACCCCAGGCAGCTGCTCTTCGCAGCGCCCATGGCCTCACCATGTAGGAGCTCACAGTCACCAGGTGCTTATAACGAGCCAGGTGCTGTGCTAATCCTCACAAGCATCCTATAAGGTAGGTAGAGCATCAGTCTTCCCGTTCCTCAGATGTAAAAACCGAGGCTAGGGTGGCTAACTGACTTGGACAAAGCGACCAGCGAGAATAGGGATAGGGTGTGAATCGGGCAGAGCCTGCCTTCTGAGCCATGGAACTCCCCAAGTGCTAATGGCTGGCGTGGCGCTCTCCCCGATCCGGCCCCAGCTGCCCCTTCCCCTCTCCCGCTGCAGCCCTCCCAGAATGCTAACAAAACCGGCCTCATAACTGTTTTTCTAACTAATCATGCCTGGTTTTGCTCACTCACCCTGTGCCCTCGGCCTACAGTAACATTATGAAGAGTCTTTCTCTGGGAAAGTAAGAGAAATGAGCTGATGAACAGGGAACAGTTAGATCTGAATGATGAACCGCATGCGGTTCCAATGAAAAGGCTGATGTGAAAGTGAAATTTATGCTCTGACATGATTTTCAAAAACACGCAGAGAAAAGACTGGAAGGAAATAATCACCAAATGAGTGTCTCTGGGTGCAGGAATTTAGGAATTGCTTTCCTGCTTCTTTACGGTTTGTATTTTCTCCAAACTTTCTAAATTAACCTGTATTACCTTTATTATTACCTTTTTTATTAAGAAGAAGGAAGGAGACCATTTCAAGGAACAAGTTAGCTTTGAAATTGGGCATTTGGGGAGACTAGGTCCTATAACCTCAGGGTGAGGAGGCCCGACCGTGGGGCCCTGTCTCTGTGTCCGGCCGAACGCCGGGGCATCGTCCCCTCTGCAGCATCCCAAGCAAGCTTCCGTCTGTGACTGACCCCGCCAGCCCACTGCCTTCTGATGGGATCCAACCGCTAAAGTCTCTGAACTCAGTCTCCAACTGTTCTCAGCAACAATGCAAATCAGGAGACTTCTGAGGCAGCCTCATTATCCCCGAGGCAGGGAGTGACAGACGAGGAGCTAGAGAGTCAGGCCTATGTGACATAAATCCCAGTTTGGCCACTTATTAGTCATGGGCTCTCAGGCAAGTCACTTACATTTTAACCTCAGTTTCCTTGTCTGTAAATAGGGATGATTACAGAGCCACATCCCAGGGCTGCAGTGAGGGTCAATTAAGATCACATATAGCGGGGGCGCCTGGGTGGCTCAGCTGGTTAAGCAACTGCCTTCAGCTCAGGTCATGATCCCGGAGACCGGGGATCGAGTCCCACATCGGGCTCCCTGCTCGGCGGGAAGCCTGCTTCTCCCTCTCTCACTTCCCCTGCTTGTGTTCCCTCTCTGGCTGTGTTTCTCTCTGTCAAATAAATAAAATCTTAAAAAAAAAAAAGGTCACATACAGGGAGCTCAGCAGAGTGCCGGGCAGCCCGGGAGCACGCATCTAAAGGTCAGCAGTCACTGCTGTTGTACTCTCACGGCCAAAGCAAACCTCCCCGCTGCTTTAACTGTTAGACATGCGGCCTAATACTAGGGCCCTCGAGGGACTGTGGGCTCCGTGTTGTCTCCACTCCCCGGTGGCCACCTAGTTGTGTCGTTTGGAGTTGAAATGCACATATCTGCAGTCATGTCCAAGCCCCCTCTGCCACTGCAGCTCTGAATCCCCCTACGCTCATCTAGGTGCTCCAGTTTGGCCTGCGGGGGCCAGCTCTGCGCAGCCCTCCAGGCCCTGTGCCCTACGTACCTATCATCTTCTGCAGCAAAGGTGAGTTGCCTTTTCCAAAGAGCACGCAGAGGTCCAGGATCTTTGGGATGTCAAACAAGAAGTTATTGTAGAGGATTTCTCCAAATGCAGAGGGGGAAATGAAGTGATCCTAAGGAACAGTGCAAAGGAGAGGATGAGAGACTTTCCGAAAGCATGTTCGCGGTAAAGTCATGGCAAACAAGGAACAATGGGGGACTGACTCATAAATGAAGGTCCCTCCATATCGAGGCATGTTGGAGCCTCATACACTCACCTGGGGTAACAGCTATTCTTTGTTTTAATGTAAAAAGAAGCAAAAATACGCTATTAAATATTCGGTTGGACATTCATTCTAAAATACCTACGGGTTGGGGCGCCTGGGTGGCTCAGACAGTTGAACATGCAACTCTTGATCTTAGGGTCTTGAGTTCAAGCCCCACATTGGGCATAGAGCTTACTTAAAAAAAATGAAACAAAATAAAAATAAAATATTTATGGGTAAATTACTATGATGCTTGGGATTGCTTTAAAATACTCTAGGAAAGGGGTGCCTGACTGGCTCAGTCAGTTGTGCATCCGACTCTTGGTTTTGGCTCAGGTCATGATCTCAGGGTGGCGAGCTTGAGCCCCATGTTGGGCTCTATGCTGGGTGGGGAATCTGCTTTAGATTCTCTCTCTCCCTGTGCCCTTCCCCCACCCTGCCCCTGCCCTCGCAAGCGCGCACTCTCTCTGTCTCTCTCCCTCAAAAACTACTACTACCACCACCACCACCACCCACCACCAACAGCAACAACACTCCAGGGGAAAATAAAACCCACAGGGGAAGAAAGAAAATAAAAGTGGCAAAATATTGATAATTGTTGAAGCTGGGTGATAGGTACAAGGGTTTCATTATGTTGTTGCATATTTGAAAGTTTCCATACTATAAAAGTTCTGGTTTTGTTTTGTTTTGTTTTGTTTGTTTTTTTAAAATTTTTATTTATTTGACAGAGAGAAACACAGCCGGAGAGGGAACACAAGCAGGGAGAGTGAGGAGGGAGAAGCAGGCTTCCCGCCGAGCAGGGAGCCCGATGTGGGGCTCGATCCCGGGTCTCCAGGACCATGACCCGAGCCAAGGGCACACACTTAACGACTGAGCCCCCCAGGCGCCCCGGGAAAGTAAAGGTTTTTAAAAAGCACATAAGGGTCGCCTGGGTGGCTCAGTTGGTTGAGCAACTGCCTTCGGCTCGGGTCATGATCCCGGAGACCCGGGATCGAGTCCCACATCGGGCTCCCTGCTCGGCGGGAAGCCTGCTTCTCCCTCTCTCACTCCCCCTGCTTGTGTTCCCTCTCTGGCTGTGTTTCTCTCTGTCAAATAAATAAAATCTTTAAAAAAATTTAAAAGAAGCCCCTAAAAAGCACATAAAAGTTCCTTCAGCAAATCAGAATCAATGTTTTCACATTCTGAAGCAGGAAAAATGGCACAGACACGAGACAACTGGCAAAGGGCCCTCAGGCCCCACTGATGACACACTGGCTATAACGCAGACCCAGTGAATTCACAGATAGGGCGGTGGCCACGGGTTTCTTCCCCAAAGGTGGGAATGAAGGCAGAGGGGAGACAAAGAGGAAACGCGATTCTTCCAGAGTTTTCCAGAGCCTTCCTTCCCGGGGTGGGAGAGTCTGGCACGGAGGTGCGGAGCGTCGGGGCTTACTTTGGATTCCTTGTGAGTGGACATGCGGAGGAAAGTGAGGAAAACACTTTGATGCAGGCGTTTCTGCATGTCAGCAACCTCAGGGGCTGGGGCCACCCACTCGTCGAACTTTCTGGGGACATAGCGCAGATAGGAGTCCAGGCACTTCTGCAGGGTTTCATCGAAGATAACCTATGCCAGACAACAGATCAGAGCAAGGATTTGTCACTGAGGCCCAAGGGCTTGTGGGAGGACTGCGCAGGGGCTCACGGCCTACCAGTCCTCCAACCCCGAGGGCCTAAAGAGGTATGAATGAGCTGAGGGCTAAACACAAGTTTCTAAAAATGACACGTTGGAAGGCGTTGTGTAAACATCATTAAGATTGTGATACAAGACAGAGCCATCCAAACCACGGTCTGCTGTTAAGGATCCAGTGTAAGAAGTAGGGGAAAAAGCATCTCCTAGGGGGGAGAAAAACAACAACAGCAACCAACCAACGGCATGTCATGTGCTTTGTCTTAGTGTTAATTTTGATAGAATGTTACCTGGCACCAGAATTTATCGTGAGGCAAGGCCAGGAGCCAGTCGAGGTCATTGGCTACGAAGGTGGCGCGTTCCAGGTACTCCTCCACTAGGGCGGGAATGTTGTCTTTAGGGGGCGGTTTGTATAACACAAAATACCGGTCTGCCTTCTGCTCGGGGTGCTACGGATCCAAAAACCACGTGTTAACGTGGCAGAGGTTAGTCAGCGAGGGCCCATTTGCCAACCCACAGCAATGACAACACTTGGCTGTTCCAACCAGTGACCCTCCGAGGAGTTTTTCAGCATAAAGAACCAAGTGTCTCTAACAAAGGGGGCTTGGTTGCATCCAGAGAACACTAGGCAGGCATTAAAAACCATGTGTTTTGGAGGATATTTCATGACACGGGGAAAGGTCAAGGAAAGAGAAAGCAGGATACAAGCCTATTTAATAAAACCAGTTTGGGGATTTTTAAAGAAGTATATATTTTTAACACAGGTTAAAAAAAAAAAACAACACAAACGCCAGCCCAGCGTGGTGGTGGTGGGGTTCAACATACCAGACCTAATAGTGGTTATCTTTGGTGGGGGGAATTATAACTTGAATATATTTTCCAATTTAGAAAACATATACAAGTATTACTTTTTAGGTTATTTTGTAATTATACAAAGAAGACATGCACATCGTTTCTTTCAAAACTTACAACCCTGCAGAGGAGATGAGTCTCCTGAGACCACACTCCCAGTCCCCACATCCCCCCAGGAGTGACCACTCACCATCAGGAGAGTGTCCTTGCAGACCTTTTCTAGGCTTTTATGGGGAAAATATACCCACAGAAGGTATTTTAGATCTGTTTTCCTCTTTCTTACATAAATAGTACCATACTGTATGTATCATGCTATATCCTTCCTAGAAGCAGGGGGAAAAAAAAACCTTGGTAACTTTTTTCTTTTAAAGACGCTAATCAAGTAATTGCAGGTCTCAGCTTAGAACCACAAATTCTCTCTCCTAACCCTTACCTTGCCATGAACAAACCTTACTTTGTTCACCGTAAAGAAGACATGATGAGCTCAGTTTTCTCCTCTGACTACATAAGGGCTGCTTTCTCCGGAGGAAGTGGTAAGAGGAAGGAGGCCGGGCAACATCTCAGTGCTCATCAACTACAGTCCACTCCCTTCCAGGTCTGTCAGTCCAGGGGGACGGGAAAATCATGACGGATCGGTTGGTTTCCTCGAGAACCCCCCATGCCTCGCTACTGCCTGAGGGGAATCTTCAAACTGCAGAAGTCTTTCTGGATTCCTAGGGGGTCCCTATCAGGTGGGTCTTTAGGACCCCTCCCGTTGAAATCAGAATTTATACAGTAGGCTTCCGGGGACACGCGTTTTGAAAAAAGGAATCCTGCCAACTGAGACAAGTTCAAAATTACTCTCTCGGACCTAAATCCATGGCCTTCGTTCCTGAGCTCCTCCCCTGTCTTTCCATTGACTCCTCATCTCTTAGGTCCCTTCTCAGGCAGGGCTACTCATCGCCCCCTATTCCTCTGACAGACAGACACACAGACACATGCTGAGATTCTGCTGTCCTTGCATTCCTACAAACATTTACTGGCACACTGCTGAGCCGGGCACGGTGAGACACATGAAGAAAATGTTGGCGTGCTCATGCTTGGCTAAGCCAGCAAGTGAGCACAGGACAGAGAAAGTGACAGCCCAAATCTGGCAAAGGGACCGTGGGCCAAAGGAGATTATCTGCACCTGGAGGACAAGGGACGACTTCCCAGAGCAAGCAGCATCTAAGCTAAGCCTTAGAAAATGAGAAAAAAAATTTGACAGAAGAAATGGTACATTATGGAGGCATTAGAAAAAGGGTCCAGAGTGCACTGGGTGGTGGGAAATAGATGGAAGGGGAGATGGTGAGAATAAGGCCGCCACTCGACAAGACCTGCCCTGGGCCGGCTGCTAAGTAGGTATGTCCCACAGGCTGGTTCTTTTTCTTCAATAACTATTTTAAAGGGAGATAGTATTTGCCCCATTTTACAGAGGAGGAAACAAAGAATCAGTAAGGTGCAGAGATTTTGCTAAGGTCACAGGGCTAAGAAGGCAACTGAGGCAGGATCTAAACCAAAGCTTATGCTGCAAACCTACTGACGGACCCACAGTAACCACGTGCTCTCCTGGTCTCGCTGCTTGGCCTTCTGAGCCCCGTTCTGACCTCGCCTGCTCCGGGCGGTCTCCCCGACTGCCACCCCTGACCAGGCCAGGCATCCACCTGGGCGCCCTCAACCACAGCACCTGCTGAACTGCATCAAAAGTACTTTCAGGGTGCCTGGGTGGCTCAGTGGGTTCAAGCCTCTGCCCTTGGCTCAGGTCATGATCTCAGGGTCCTGGGATCGAGGCCCGCATCGGGCTCTCTGCTCAGCGGGGAGCCTGCTTCCTCCTCTCTCTCTCTGCCTGCCTCTCTGCCTGCTTGTGATCTCTCTCCCTGTCAAATAAATAAATAAAATATTTTTTAAAAAAGCATTTTCAGATCAGTGGGTGGGTGCTGCCCATGGGGAGAGAAGAAGGGATGGGTCACAGAAGGGCACAAGGAACTTCCCTGGGAAATAGAAATGTTCATTATCTGGATAGTAATGACAGTTTCCTGGGTGTATACTAATGTCAACACCAACCAAATTGTATGCTTTTAATATGTGCAGTTCACTGTCTTTCAGTCATGCCCCCAGAAAAGTTATATGAAAAGGAAGGGCCTGCCTTCTGTCTGCCCTCCTTGCCTATAGGTCCCCGGAAGCAGTCTGGGCCTGGCTCAGCACAGCGTTCCCAGTCCCTAGAACAGTGTCGGGCATTTTTTTTTAAGATTCCATCCATTTATTTGACAGGGAGAAAGACAGCTAGAGAGGGAACACAAACAGGGGGACTGAGAGATGGAGAAGCAAGCCTCCCGCCGAGCAGGGAGCCCAAGGCGAGGCTCGATCCGGGGACTCCGGGACCATGACCTGAGCCCAAGGCAGACACTTAGCAGCTGAGCCACCCAGGCGTTGAGCAGACTCTCTGGATACATTTGCTGGCTGGACAAAGCATGAATGCAGGTAACGAAGGACCAGATTCCACCAAGTTCTCTGAAGGACCTCGAACGGCAAACTCAAGAGTGGGGACTTTACTTTGCAGGTAACAGGAGCTGTGGGAGGTTTCAGCAGGCCCCAGGCATGACTTCCGCCCTTCGAGCTTGGCTCAGGTCCTACTTGCTCTGTGAAGCTTTTTGGACATTCTCTGCCCATCAAACTTCTGCTCTGCTGATCTTGAGAGGAAACAATTTTGCCCTGTTCTTAAACTGTTCCGCGTTCCACTTACATGAGTCTTGTCTTCCTCAAGAGCTCATTCACTCGTTGTGGCTCAAGACTTTATTTCTTTTGGATTGTCAGTAGCACTAATTGTGAGCTGTGTGCACACCAGCTACTCGATAAACATGAGCTCCACTTATCGCCCTGCAAAGGCAATGCGGTGGCTGTCTCTTGGCTAGAGATCTCCTTGTCCTCAGCTGGGACTAGAGAGACAAATAGACAGCGAGTACAAATCTCATCAACAAGACCACTCCCTCACAGGCAGCTGTCTCCCTCAGCTCATCCTTCTTCCCACCCTGTTCCCCATTCGAACCTTCTGCCACTGGCACTGTTGTCATCATCGTCACTGAGTGCTCACAGCGTTCTAATTCTGTGGTTAAGTACCCGTGAGATTTAACACAAAGCTTGTGCTCCTTGACTCAACGATACTGCTTCCACTCCAAGTGACTGGTGGTTGGTGTAGGAGATGGGCTCTCAAGACTTCAAGATGGTATATTTGGGTCCTCCTGCCAGGTTCCTTCTCCCATTGCTCTGCACGGTTAGTGTTTATTCCCTCTACAGCACCCAGCTCAGGTGCGCCTGGGTGGCTCAGATAGTTAAGCGGCTGCCTTCGGCTCAGGTCATGATCCTGGGGTCCCGAGACTGAGTCCCACATTGGGCTCCCTGCTCCCTGGAAAGCCTGCTTCTCCCTCTGTCTCTCTCTCCCATGAATAATAAAAAAAAAAAGGTCTCTCATGAATAAAAAAAACCCGAAGCTAAAAAAATACCCAGTTCAGGCTTCCCCCCTCCTCCAGGAAGCCTTCCTGACCTGCACATGCCCTCCCACCAGCCCCAAGACCTCCCTGCCCCACACACTCCTTCAGTCTGGATTTGTGGCTTGGGCTCTGCATTCAAGAAGCTGCTTCTAACACAACCCTGACCCCACTGTGGAGAAACTACTGGCCTGCTTTTCTCTTCACTATTGGTCTTCTCGTAGACTCCGCAAGGGCAGGAACCATGTCTTTTTTCTCTGTAGCTCTAGGGTCTGGCACAAGGCCTGGCGGGAGTCCTTGACTCATTTACTGAATGTTTCCTGAAAGAAATGCACCTGGCACTGGGAAACCGGAATGAAGGGAAGGGACCAGGTTCCTGTTCTCACGAAGTCCACAGCCTCGCAGCCCAGGTATTAAGTACACGGGGAAGGACCGAGGTGGAAAATCAGTGTCAACCGCTTAAGGAGTCCATCCCCCGCAGCCCAACTGAACCTTCTGTATTAATGGACCTGCTCCATATCTGTCCTGGCAAATACGGTAGGCACTCACTACATGGACTATTTGATTCATATTAATTAAAATTAAATAAAAAATGTGGTTTCTCAAACTGTCTGCACCTCAAGTGTGTAACCCCTATTTGTGGTGAATGACTCCTGCACTGGGTGGTTTCCATGTTACGCAGAACAGATCTAGATTTTCTGATAAATACCCTTCTCACATTAAAAGGTCATGAAAAAGAAATGGCAGGCTTTATAAGTTTAAGGGTATGGGATCCAGGATCAGTCTAGCTGGCTTTCCATCCTGACTCCCTTAATTTCCTAGTTCTGTGACCCTGAACTTTCAGTTTCCTCATCTGTGAAGTGGGGACAATTGAAATACCTACTCACCGGGCTTACACGAGATAATCCAGGGGAAGTGGTTAGAAAGATTTGGCTGAGAGCAAGTGCTCTATGAATGTTAAGTCCTATTATCAGAGAGGAGTTAGGAAGTAATAAGAAGCCATCCAGAGAGCAGGAAACCCAACACCAAGCTCTTGTTTCCCACGACTTTACTCAAGCGCCCCTAGAAAATACTTCCTCCCACCTTGTTCAAGTAAGCTCATATTCTTGGGAAAAAAAAGCTCATATTCTTGGGTAAGTGCGTATGGGGACTCCAGTCCCCCCGTCTGTCTCCTTCAGCGGCCTGGCACCTCTCCACCGCCCTAATCTCACTCTACAGCTGGTAATCAGCATGCTCACAGCCTCCTTATTTTTCAGTCTCCCAAGCCCTGCGGAGTTGCTGTGTGGCAGGTGTGCACCGCGATAAAAGACAGCCTGGCCTCTGACAGTGGTGGCCCCCCTTAGCGTGGACAGCGGAGGAGACGGCTCTGAGACAGGGCCCACCTGGAACTTGAACGCTTCCCGCAGGCTCGAATCCCCAAGCCCGGCTTTGGGCTGGATGCCTCTCTAGGCCAGCTCAGGCTGAGTCACTGCTGCTACTGGACTCTGATTGAAAATGAAATGCTTTGGGGGCAAGGTGTGGGTGGCAACGTGGAAAATACGAATCAAATTCAACCTGCTGCTCAGAAAGGAAACTTCTGCGCGGGGCCTGGAAGGAACTAGTAGTGTCGCAGCTACTGAATTACCGACTGTGGCCCTCGGGTCATACTTGGAACAGATAAAGGAGGAATTTGCTTTTTGCTTCTGAAATTGCACGAATGATAATATCAGGCTGAACGGCCTCAAGGTATTGGCTCACCAGCGCTGGTGAAGTCCTCGGTTTTCCTGTCTTCAGGTCCGTGCGGGTGATGTGGAGCTGGTCCAAGGGCAGAGCTGGCATTGTGCTGTGTGGCCCTCCTGAAAGGAACGTGGATGGGAAGAAGAGGGCAGCCGCACAGGCTCCCGGCAGCAGGGGCCTGCGCTGGAACTGACCCCAGAGCCAGGAGAGCAGCTGCAGCCTCTGGCCTCAGGAGGCTCCTGACCTGAGCCCGGAAGGCTGGTGCCTACACCTGCAAGGCCACACGGAGGTGACCTTCTGCCTAAGGCAAGAGCTCTCAGCGGAGGAGAAAAACACTCGCCCCGTGACGCCTGAAATATTCCCACCCTCTTTGTGAAGTCTTGGCTAAGTGGACCTAGTTTATCTTTCTTAGGGCTCCAGCTCTGTGCCCTCCTTGGCCTGTGAGCTCTGTGAAGACAGTGCTGGATCCTCTTTCTCTTGTTATCTTTTCCGTGACCAGCGCAGGCCTGGGGCAGAGTCGGCCTCATCAAGCGCTCGATAAATGACTGAATATAAGGATACTTTTCTTACCATTCTAAGCAGATCTTTTGAGGGCTGGAGGAATGGGCCTTTCCTCGTTTCTTTTTTTTTTTTTTTTTTTAAGAATTTGTTTATTTGACAGAGAGACAGAGAGCACAAGTAGGCAGAGCGGCAGGCGGAGGGAGAGGGAGAAGCAGGCTCTCCACCGAGCAGGACGCCTGACGCTGGGCTCGATCACACGACTCTGGGATTATGACAGGAGCTGAAGGCAGCGGCTTCATGGACTGAACCACCCGGGTGCCCCACCTTTCCTCACTTGTAGAGGGACTTAAGGTTTTACAACCTCTCCAGGCTTCAGCGAAGACAGACATGGATGAACAGAAGGACCAGAGAGGATGAAAGAATTCACAGAGACCTGCCAGTGGGAGTTCTTTTCCGCAGAGGCCCAAATCCAGCTCTGAGTCAGTGAGCGGCAGACGCCACGTCTCTTGTCTTCCCACCAGTGCTCTCTGCACAACTCTCCTCGGCCTACCCCACAGAAAGGACACGGGGACTGGCTGGATCATGGAATGGAAATGAATCAGGCCCCTTAGAAGACATGCCACATAAGGCCAGCACAATCTCAATGACAACACAAAGACATACTGAGGCTGGGATGAGGAAACCATCGGTCACCTCCTGAGAACCTCACAGATGAGCTCACGGATGAGGGGCACGATCAGCCATGAGTTATGGGATGTCCCAATTCTCAGATCTCAGGCCAGGCGCTGGTGTTACGAAGACAGAGTAATAATGCAGGGTCTCTGCCCCACAGGGGCTTACGACCCAATAATTACAACAACGGCAGTAGGGGCAACATGCTTATAACATGTGCTGGTGCTCTTCCTGGGGCTTTTCTCAGCATTAACTCACTCTGCATGTATTAACCCTCCCGACAACTCTAAGGTTAGGTCTATTTTTATCTCCATTTTATCAGTGAGGAAGTGGAGACTCAGAGAAGATAAGAAACTTGCCCTAGGACTCAGTAGCTGGTGAACCGGCCAGCTCTGAAGCACTCGCTGCACTGAGTCTGCTGTGCTTGACTTTGCAGGGGGTGTTGCTGTCAGGAAGGCACTTCCGGCGAGCTGGAAGGACCAGGAGAGCCCGCACTGAGTCTTGATAGTAGAGATCACGCAGGAAAGAGGGTGCTCCAGGCAGAGGAAACAGGTAAGGAGGTAGGAAGCAGCTTGGTACACAAGGAAACTTAGTTCATGGGCTGTTTCAAACACTGTGAGGATATCCATTCTAGAAGGATGTAAGAGAGACAGGGCCATTCTGTCTAAGTCCTCAAGGCCTGTTCCAGTTCTAGGATCTCCGTGGGTTAGGCATGTGGTCCCTGCACATGCGAGGTGGCCTCAGAGAAAATCATAAGGTGTGAAGTAATGAATGGGGCTTGGGTGAGTTTTCACCTTGCAGCTTTCCAAAATGCAGATAACATACACATGTTGCCCAGACATTATTTCTAATCAAGTTCTGATTGTACTAGCCTCTCACATCAACCTAGTTACGGACACCAGGAGTTACTATGACCAGAGGTCCAAAGAGGGGTTCTGATTTGCTCAAGGCAGATACATTAGTTACCAAGTTGAAACTGAAGCCCAGCCCTTCTGCCCTGGCACCTGGATCTCTTGTGCTGAACAGACTGAAAATACTTCTTTCCTAACCCCCAGTGATGCTGGGAGGGCAGCGGAAAATACCAGGCGTCTGGTTGCCAGTCCAGAAGTCTAAATGACTCACAGGCCCACTTCCTTCCATGTTCGCCTGCCAAACAGGGTTTGGGGAGGGTTCCGTTAGGGACCCAGGTTAGGGAAAGAGCCGTAGTAGGTGGTGGCTCTTCATCCTTTAACTTCCGGGCCCCCGAGGCCAGGCCGAGATGGATAGAGACAATACCTGATTTCAGAAGAAACCCACTCCTACAGCCAGTGCCTGTAAAGGCGGTTCAGACTCAGGCTGCTGTGGTGGTTAAACGGGAGCTTTGTAGTTCTGCAGCCTGCATTCATATCCCCGCTCCACCTTTTCCTACCCATGTTTGAGACCTGGAGACAGTTCCTTAAACTCTCTAAGCCTTGATTTCCTCGTCTGTAAAACTGAGACATGAGAAGTAATCAAGCTGAGAGTTCAACACAGTAGGTGGCACATAATAAGCACTCAATAAAGTGATGGGGACTTGTGATCACAAGTCCCAGCTGTAGGCAGAGCACTCTGGACCTCCTCATTTACTCAGCACAGGCTGACTGGATACATTCTGGGCCCTGGGCATATAAATGACTGTCATTCAATGTGACCAGAGCTGTCACAGGAGATTTTCAAAACAAGCACAACACAGAAAGGGAGGATGTCTCTGAGACGGTGATCCATAACCTGACTCAAGGATACGAGGAAAAGATGGAGAGGAGGGCATTCCAAGCAACGGGTAAGTGGGAACACAGGATCAGAACCACTGGCTTTGAAGGAAGAGGGAGATATCTGGTATGGCTGAAAAAACAGGATCATGAAGGGAACGATGGAAGTTGAGAGAGGAGGTTGGATAGGAAAGATGAAGATATTTTAAAAAGAGCATCCAATGTGATGCTAAGACTTTGGTCTTTCATGTAAAGGCAACGAAGAGTCATTTAAGTAGAGAAAATATATAATCAGAAAGAAAAGACAACAACCTGGTGGCAGCGAGACCGCCTATGAACCACTGGAGAGCAAAGATCACGTGAGTAATTTCACTCAGCCATTCAAAAAGTTTTTGAGTACCTACTATGTGCCAGGCACTGAATCCTGGAGAATACCAAGGTGGGCAAATAACACAGTTGGTCCTGCCCTTCAAAGAGCTTACAGTCTTTATGGGAAAGAGATACAAATCAAATAGCCATACAAACTAATAGAATACCATGACGTATGCTATGTACATCAGACACATGGGGCTGTGACAGCATTTAACAGAGAACAGACCTGAGGGAGGGAGCATGTCAAGCAAGATCCGAGTTTTCATCTAAAGTATGGGTAGAAATAGGGGCGCCTGGGTGGCTCAGTTGGTTGGGCGACTGCCTTCGGCTCAGGTCATGATCCCGGAGACCCGGGATCGAGCCCCACATCGGGCTCCCTGCTCGGCGGGAAGCCTGCTTCTCCCTCTCTCACTCCCCCTGCTTGTGTTCCCTCTCTGGCTGTGTTTCTCTCTGTCAAATAAATGAATAAAATCTTAAAAAAAAAATGAAGTATGGGTAGAAATTAACTAGGCAAAGTTGAGACCCTAAGCTCCAAAAGGTAACGGACATTGATCGCCCACCACTGCACCCTTCATGCCCAGCGGGCAGCGGAAACCAAATCTTAGGAAAGGGCTTTCTTTCGAAGCTGAGGTTGGAGCAAACAAGGACGCCTGGGAGCGCTCCCAGGGCCACTGCTGCCTCAGTTTCTCTGACCGCCCCATCTAGAGTATTCACTCCGCAGTTACTGTCCTGTCTTTAACTATCTTGCGTCTTTATTTGTCACCGGCTGTCCTCCCACTGGACTGTGCGCCCCACGAGGGAGGATGTCTCCTCTGTCTTGCTGTCTGTGCCCCCACTGCCTAGATCTGCGGCCGACACGCAGGCGGCGACGGGCCTCTATTTGTTGCACGAATGAATGAACACCGAAGAGACTGAAACCCGGAGGAAGGCTAGGAGGGCTGTGACTCGTCCAAGGTCGCTCTGGGGCTGAGCCTCGAACCCGAGACCCGTGCTTCTAGCGGCCCGGCCTCAGGGGCGACTCACCGCTCCTCGGCCTCCTCAGCTTCGGGCCCGCCACGCAGGCGGGGAGGCCCGTGGCCGCTCGAGGCATGGCCGCGGCTCGTCCCAGGCCTGCCGCCCTCTATTCGGCGGGGCCCAGCCACGCACTCACCTCGGCGGCTCCACTCGACCGGCGATGCGCCGCCGCCGCCCCCGCCGCCGCCGCGGTCCACGGTGACAGATCCCGGCGCGCTGGCACTTCCGGGGTCAAACGGCGATTCCGCAGGCGCAGTCGGGGAGCCGCCCCGGCCCCGCCCCCGTGCTAACTGCCGCCGGGAAGCCGGGCCCGTTACCACGCCCCCAGATTTAAGACTCCGCCCCCACGTGGAAGCTTGAAGCCACGCCCTCTTCGCCATCCTGTCTTCCAAGAGAGTCCACCTCTTGGAAAATCCGAGTCCTGTACCTGGTCTCTCAGGATCTCGGGCTTCCGTCTTCCTCCTAGCCTCATCGTTTTACACATTTCATCCCAAAGAGTAGTGTTAACAAGGCTGAAGCATGAACATGATTTTGAGCAAAACAGAGCAAAGTAGTATAGACTCCAATTTTGTTGATAGGAAGTCCTAGAACAGGCAAAACTAGGGAGTGGTGAATGGTGGTTGCCTCAGGGGCTGGTGACTGGAAGGACCCACAGAGGAGACTGGGACATTCCATGTCTTGGTCTTTGGGTAGCTCCATGGATATGTT
>PITA01012673.1:0-60674 GCA_004023965.1 Spilogale gracilis | reverse complement strand
GTTGCCCTGGCAACTGTGCAGCCTGAGGCGTGGTGCCTCCTCTGATGTGTCCTACTAACCTACAATTGAGCTGCTGGGGTTTTCACTGAGTTTGATGACATACAATTTGGTCAACAATTAGGATGGATAAGGGGTTAAGGAAGCTGTTGAGGGGGGTTTGGCCTCCCCCCCTCCACAGCCCTGCCCACCTGCCTATCCACTTGTCTCTCCTCTTTAATTGTCAGCTCCCTCCTCCTTTTCCCACTAACCTTATATTCTGTGATAAGCCAGCTGGGCTCAAGTAATGCCTGGAAATTCCATGCACTCTGATAATACAGGAAGAGCATAAGTCTGGAAGTATGACAGGCCTGAGTTCAGATCTCAGCTCTGAGGCTTTGGGAAAGCTGTGAATCCATTCTAGTGAGAATACTTATATGGGAATAGGATTCCTATAAGGATGTTATAGAATATGTTGCATTAATATACTAGGTATCCAGCCAGGAGCTCAGTGAATGTTACCTCCCTCCCTTCTCTTGGTTGGCTTCTAGAAAATGAAAGCAATAAAGGTCCTAAAGACCATCTATAGAATGGAATTCTCCACTGGGGTGGATACACAGTTGCCCTCTCGTCTGCCGCATCTCCTCCTTCTAAGAAGCCTTCCCTAATCCATCCCATTGCACTATGATTGCTCTCTGACTCTGGGTTGTCTTGGAACTTATGCATATAACTTACACTGTAGTCACTTGTGCTTTTTAGATTCCCTAACAATTGCATAGCATGTGTGGTTTACAAAACAATAATATCTCATTATTTTATTTAATCCCAACACTGAGTTAGATATTCTTTCACCCAATTTGCAAGTGAAGAAATTGGAACTTGGCTTGCCAGGATCACAGTACTTAAAAGTGGCCACACTAAGCAAAACCCAGACCTTCTGACTCTCATGTCCTTGCTCTTTTTGGTATACCCACTGCCTGCCCAGGTATTCCATGCAAACTCTTCCCTCTGTGTGCAGCCCTTGTGCCCCCTAAGCGTGGGAGAATTTCTGGGGCAAGGATCACGTGCCTTCCATTGGAGTAGGCGCTTCCCAAGGACAGAGACCCTATTTTCTATTTTTTCTCAGCACCCAGCAGAGTATGTTCTCAGGTCATGCTCTTGAGTGGCCAGTGAATCATCATTAGAGACCCCCATGCGGGATGCCCCTAAGTGGCCTCTCTGTCTTCCAGGATAGGATCTTCTTTGGAGAGCCACAGTGTAGCCACAGCCAGGAGCTCAGGACCATAAACAGAAGAGGCAGAAGGAGCAGCCCAAGCCTCTGTGAATACAAGTCCTTGTTGATTCTGGCTCAAAGGCTGAGCTGTCCTAGGATGTCCACAAGGGGCCAGCTCTGGCCTCTAGGCTATCAAATGTCTCTGGCCAGCCAGCAAAAAACCATTCACTGCAGCTAAGAAGGGCCAGCAGGCCAAGCAGTCAGACTTATGTACTGAGTTTGCATGGGGATGCCCTAAAGAGTCTGCAGGACTGGATTGTTCTTGCCTGTATGATAGGGCGATGATGGTACAAGTACAGGCCGATGTGTTAAAGTCTGGATTTTGAAAAACTGGCAGAAAGAAGGAGTCAGACCCAGAGAGGTCCAAGGCACGTAGCTACAGAAGAGACAGCTCAACGTTCACTGCCTTTGTAAGATGGCATCATGGGGAGACAAGATAGGAGAGGCTGATCCAGCGCGTTCGTGACGTGCACGCCAAGGAGGGGAATGAGAGGCAAACACTGTGTGAGACCCATCCAAGCACGTGTGTGAGGCGGCTGGGTACAAAGAGGCTGTGTGTGCACTAATGCTCGTGGCAGAGGGTGGGGGATGCAAGGCTGCCAATGGGCAAAGGGTGTTCAGCAACCAGACAGGCACAGAGCGGTGTCTGGGAGATGGAAGAACTCTTCCAGAGAGGAGTGAGTGACCGTGCGCTCCGCCTGGGGGTCTGACCCAGTACAGGGCCAGCCATTCTTACCAGCTTGCCTTTCCTGCTCCCCATGGTCAGCTGGTATGAAGAGGGGTCTGTCCTTTGCCCTGTCCCTTCTTTCTTGGGGAGGCATCTGCAGCCTGGGAGACAGGGACACGTCTCCAACCTCAATCTGCCTCTTTTCCTGACTGCCCACTCTCTCCCAGCTCCTTTCCTGGCCTACTTCTCCTTAGTCACTTTCTCAGTGTCTCAGCCATCCTTCACTTCAGTGTCTGGCTTCCATCTCAGCTCCTGTGGGTTTGATGACCAGGAGCGGTTTATGAATGACGCCATCTGCATGTACCATGTGGCCAGGCTCACGGCCGGGCTCGGGTGGTAGGACTCCTAGCAGTAGGGGCTCCTGGGGCTGCTGACATTCTGCTGAGTGTTAATAGAAGAGGAGGGACAGAGCTTATCACCTGCCTGTCATGATCCCTTCCAGAGTCAGCTACCATGCCCCATGCCCTTACTGGAGTGAACTTTCTGTAGAGGATCCCTGTTTTCTGGATGTAGCCAGAGCAAAAAGCTCCTTGTGTGGGGCTCCAGCTAAGAGGTCCTGCCCTTCCCAGCTCTGCACGGGTGTCCCTGACATCTGAGAGGCAGTGGCTATATGGTCTCTTGTGTTTCTACCGGTCCCTGTGGTTAGTTTTCTGTTCTTCGGAGGCAGGTGGGCAATGTTGATAGAACATTCTGGAATCCAGATAACCTGGATTTAATGCTCATGTTTGCCACTAACCACCTACATGACCTTGAATAAGTTACTTAGCTTCTTCATGCTTCATCTCATTGTCTGAAAGGTGATAATACCCACTTTCTGATATTTATTCATATATTTAATAAATGTTAGTAGAGCACCTGCTATATAAGACATTAGGGATACAGCAAAAGGACAAAAATAGACAGTGTTCCTAAACTCATATGCAAAACAGAGATGACAAACAAATAAATACTTAACCGATTTTGTGGCGCTATGTGCCATGAGGAAAATAAATCAGGGTAAGGGGCAGAGAGTGATGGGGAGGGGGCTGTGTGAGCTCTGGTCAGGGAAGGCTTCTCTGGCAAACTTTGCACAGAAGACCATGTGCAAAGGCCCTGAGGCAAGAATGGACATGTGTTCAAGGAACTACAAGGAGGTCAGTGTGGCTGATGCAGTGTTAACAAAGGGGAGAGTAGTCAGAAAATGAACTCAGGAAGTAGCCAGAAGCCAGGTAATAAAAGGTTGTACATATCAGAGTGAGGACTTTGGCTTTTCTTCTAGCCAAACCAGGAAGCTTTCAGGGAGAAGAATGATGAGGTCTGACATGTTTGGTAAAGGGCCTGCCAGGCTACCCTGAGGAGAATAGCCACAGGGAAACCGGGGAGAACCTAGAAGCTGGGAAAGGAAGGTACTATAATAATCTAAGAGAAGGTGATAGGAGAGGGAGGTGGCCGGGGACATGGTGAGAAGGCTTTGAGGATAAAAGGGATGACCCATTTACAGTGCCTTCTTAAATCATATGAGATTTTATTCCTATTTCTCTCCATAGATTAGAGCTCCAAGTCAGTAATGGAGAACCTGGGCAGTGTTCTAAAGTCATATAGTACACACACACACACACACACACACACACGCGCGCACACACACATCTGCCCAGGGAGACTGGCTGAGGCTCCACCAGGTCCTGTTGGAGAAACAGCTTCCGTCCTGTCCCCCATCCCCCCCATCGTCCTCTCTGAGCTGTGTTCTCAGAACCACAGAGAGACTCTGAGGTTGGAGTGATGGCAGGACGATATCAAGCTAGGACTGCTGCAACAGTAGCTCACTATAGAGGATCTGGTGGGGGTGCTTCCTCTCTACTGCCTCTCCCAGCCTGTGGTGGTGAGAAAGGCAGGTCTCTTCAGAGGTCATGTAAATATTTGCGGAGCAGTAACACAGTTGGGTGCAGGACCCTCTCCTCTAGCTGACTCATGTGCTGCTCCCGAGAATTCTCAGCTGCGATCAGTGCTGGACTTTGGGGCACTCTGCTGTGTGTCTAGTGACTCCCCGATCCAAACTCTTCCCCACCTACCCTCAGAACCTTTCTGTCTGAGCCTCAGGCTGGCCCTGGGGAGGGAACTGGTGAGAAATGGGAGCGCTGACCACTAGGAAGAACACTGCGCTGGGAACCAGGAAGCCCAGGGTACCGTGGGAGAACCTTGAGGAGTCATTTACTCTTTCTGAGCCCTGCTTTCCTCCTTTGTGAAAAGGTGGGACTTGAACCAGAGGAGCTGTATGGATTTTCTCGGCTCTAACGTTCTGGGTTATCTGACCAGGTGAAGTGGATCTGTCCCAGGCTAGCTGGCATTCCTCCAGGAAGGGCCTGGAAGTTGATGAGAGAAGGTTCAGCGTTAGTAGGTTAAGAGCAGAGAGAAGCTCACCAGGAGCTCTTGAAAACTCAGGCCTCCCTGAGAAGACAAGAAATCCACTAGATAAATTCCATTCTAATAGAGAATGATCCCCAGCCTGGGACTCATGTGATCATGGCTTCCATACCGTGGCCAAACTACCTGAGGCCACTCTCTTAATCTTTAATGTTCTAAAGCAAGTATAGTAACACCTGCCTCATCTTAGAACACAAGGTTGTTTGTAGATAAAACCAGAGCTGTGAAAGTGTTACCACAGGGTCTGGGAATGATTTTTATAGATGGTTCTAGCAAGACAACAGGTGATTTCCCTAGAGTCACCAGGGTCAGTGGGGGATCTGGGAGGAGGCTTGAAGAGCTGGAGTTAGAGGTGCAGGTCATTCTCTGTGGAGAACAAAGGGATCCCATCTCAGTGTGGCCACAGGGTTAATTCACCAGGGTCCTCCCCCAAGTCCTTTGTCCCTGCATTCTGGTTTAATTCTTCCTCTTTCTTATCACCCCTCTCATGATAGAATGCTCTTCGTTCTGCCTCTGCCAAGATGTTGCCAGCCCAGCCTGGCCAGGATGTGGAGGGGCCTCAGGGCTCAGCTTGCCCCCACAACCCCCCAAGGAGCTTCTCTGACTGGCCCAGACTTGTGGAGGGGCAGTGCCTTTTCCAGCCAAGGGAGTAAATAGCTTCATTTTTGATGGGAAATTGGGAAAGTGAGGGTAGGTCAAGGGACAGAGTGGTGGATGCTTACCCAGGGACCCAGTCTTCTCAAGGGTCTCATTTCTGGGGCTCACCAGGGAATCAGGTGTGTAGTTAGGCCCAGCAGGGCAGACTGGAACACAGAAACCCCCAGGCAGGTGACACTGGGACTTGGACCACACGGACCTTCCTGGCATGTCTTTTTTGTGTGTGTGCCTTACTCTCACCAACCCCATTAACCTTTGAGATTACGGTCAAGGACGCAACCAGAGCCTCCCACTAACTGTCTCTGGATGTTCCTGTTGGAGATGGAAGGCTCATCTGGAGGACTTGGGCCTGAGCCAGGGTAACTCCACAGATCCCTTGAGGTGTGCGTGGAGGGGGTGGAGGGGTTGTGCGGAGGGTATCACCCTTCACAGGAATCTGGGTAAAAGACTTCACATGTATTAATCTGGGCTCTGCCCTCTGCTTTCAACATTTCCTGGCCTTTCCATGCCTCAGTTTCCCCCTTGTAAAGAGCCACTCTGATGGCGCTGGCATGGGAGACAAATGAGATCATGGCTCCCAAGGACTCCTTGAAGAGAAGCCAGAGGAGCACAGGGGAGG
Source organism: Spilogale gracilis (assembly GCA_004023965.1). Classification (NCBI taxonomy): domain Eukaryota; kingdom Metazoa; phylum Chordata; class Mammalia; order Carnivora; family Mephitidae; genus Spilogale; species Spilogale gracilis. The sequence goes on along the minus strand of PITA01012673.1, from coordinate 55,022 downwards.
CCTATCTAAGATAGATGGGCCTTTTTCCTCTTTCCTTCTTTGGCTGGGTTTTCTTTCTGGAAAAGTGCCTGACTCCCAGCTCCCTATCAGCAGGTGTCTTCCCCCTCCACCACATGCCTCAGCTGTTCCCCATTCCTTCTGCCCCAGGCTACAACTGTGCAGTCTGGGACCCAGAAAGAAGAGCTCAGAGTCACCCCCTGCATGCCCCCCTACTGTAGTTAAGGCAACGAGGCTACCACACAGCCCCCAACTCTGCCACACCCCCATGATGGGCAGGGTCAGGGCCTCTTCTAGTGCAAGAGCTGGGTCTGCTGACAGGGGAGGTTGTGTTTTACTGCCTTCACAGAAACCCCCAGACAGCACTTCTCTTCAGTGATGCTGTCCAATTACCCAAAGTGCTTTGACCTGTTGGCTGAAAATAGCAGGTGTTAATTTGCATGCTATTTCTTTAAGTCTCTGGGCCCCGCTCCTTCCCCTATAAAAGCCCCTGGAACCTCCCCCAAGGGGAAGGTAAGTAGAAGGTAGACACAACCGTACAACCCACCTTCCTCGTTCACAAGGAAAGAGGAACAGGTAGAGGGAAACCCCAGATTCTACCGGGTTCTAGCACTTCAAGAATCAGATCCAAGGTGCGGGGGTTTAGAGGTCCTCTAGCCCATAATGCCCTTTGGGGGGTGGTGGGAGGACAAGGACAGAAGCCAGGAGCTGTGAGCGCCTCCCCTGTGCCCAGCTGCCTGAGAGTTGCTTTCTTTACTGCCTGCTCCCTATCCCTAGTCCCTGCTGTTGGGGGGGTTGGGGTGGGGGGTATGCAGTGCAGGCAGAGGGGGAGGGTTGGGATGGGCAGGCTGCTTTGTGTGAAGAAGAGGGATAGGGCCACACGGACTCTGCAAGGCTGTGAAGAAATATTCTGGGACAGCTCAGTCTCTGCTCCAAAGATGCCTGCCCCTCCAAGTAAAGCCACAGTGCCTCACCTCTATTGGTCTCCCCTCCCTCCAGGCTCTGCCCAGAAAGCTACCAAGGAGGAAAACTAGATCTAGGGGAAAAACATCCCCTGCTGGTGACATTCCTCTGGCTCAGACAAAGTCATTTTACTTGGGCTGCTGGCTGAGGCTAAAGAGAATCCCTTATGTTGCATGTCACTATAAGCTGTTCCCCAGATGACCCAGGCCAGCCCCAACACAGCTGCACAGGCAGACTCTCCCGTGAGAACTGATTACACTCATCCACCAGTTGGGATGGTGGTGAGGATGGGCTGGCTGTGGACATGACCAGGACAGAAGAACCAGGATAGGGGTTTGGTCTAGGGCCTGAGATGGGTGAAAATGCTGGAGAAAACCACCTGCCTTGCTCCAATTCCCCTCAAAGCTGGTCTGCTTGGGACCTGATGCACCGTTCCTAAGTCATACCACCCAAACCACCCAGCATAGAGTAAAGGGAATAAAAATCCACTTTCCCACCCCATGGTAGCAGGGAGCCTGAGGGACTGATGCTGGGATCAACAGCTCTTTACTCCCTTTTGATTTCCAAACATATATGGAAAACTTGACCACATTATGTAACCTCAGACAGACCCCTCTCCAACTCAGGCTGCTCAGGGATCCAGAGACAGAGTTCTCTCTGTAAGGTTATCCACCCTCCAAAGAACAGTAGATCCCCCCTGTAGAGGTGCAGCCCCAGGTCAGTAGCCCTGGGCAGTCAGAGGACCAGAACCAGATGGGCTTTAAGGGAGAAGGGCCATCTCTAGCACTCAAAGCACTATCCAGACTGAGTTACAGCCTGGGGAGTGGGGAGGAGATCAGGAGTGTGAAAGTCCTGTGCCTTAACTTTTGTGAAAACCAGCCCAGAAAGCTCAAGGTGACAGGCCTAGGAGAACCTATAGAGTGTCTGTGTGCAGCTGGTTCATCCCAAGATGCCCAAGCACCAGGGACAAAAGCTGCTCAGTGATGCACTGCCCTCTTAGGTCAGTACGGGGGAGGGGGGGTGTGCTTTTTAAAAAGATCACTGTGGTTATTTTTGTTGCTTCAAGAAATGGCAGTTATCATCTGTCCGTTTCTAAAACGTCATCTCGGTTTGCCAAGCTCACACTGAGGTGGGGACCCAGCCTTACACAGCCAGCCCCTTCCAGGAAAAAGGAGAGCAGCCTTGGGGCAGCTCCCTTTCTTTGAACCGGGAGAGTTAAGTGGCCAGGAAGACCCTGAGGGGAGCTCAGTGGGGACAAGAGGATGCTACTGGATCCCACTCCTTTTTCTTCTTACTTTACAACTAAAATCCTCCCTCCTTGAGATCATTTTCTTCTTAGTCAGCTGAAAATGCCTCCTGGATGAAAGTACAAAACCTTGCAAGGTGTGAACTGTTCCTTCTCCCTGGCAGTCTTCCCCCAACGTGCACACTTTTCACCTAATCTATTTCCCTAAGCTGGAAAACGTTAGCCCTCCACGTGCCCCCCCCACCAGTTTTGTGGGTACTACTGGAGGGCACACCTTTCTAGTCTCCCCTCTACACCCCAAGTCTCTGAGGCAGCCCCTGGTAATTTGTGCCGGTGGCCTGACCTTCATCCCCTACAACGCTCCTTGTTTTAGGTGATGTATTGACCCCCCTGCTCTTATTCTAATTTTTAGAGCCCGGAAAGGGGCCAGGAGGAGGTTGGGAAGTAGCATGGCCAGGTTCAGCCCAGGCCTCCCTAACCCTAACCCGTGCCCACAGGCACACACCAGTTCGTTCCCTGGCTGGCTGGCTGCCTACACCCACTTCTGCCTCCGTAGCGCAAGTAAGGGCGCCCAAGGGACCGCAGCTGGCAGCCCGGGGGTTAACTCCAGAGCAGCCCAGGTGGAGGTGGTGGAGGTCGAGGCCCCGGCCCCTGCTTCCGCACCTCCTGGGCGTCCGAGGCCACCGGAAGGCTGAGGCTGCGGTAGCTCTTTGTCTACCTGCTCTGGGCGTTAAAGAGCCCGCTCTCAGCCTGCGTCTCCGGGGCTCGGGACAGAAGTCAGCGGTGGCGAAATGGGGCTCTGTCGCTTTAAGTACAGCTGGAGCCGTAAGTGCGAGCCCCGGCGGTGGGGAGAAAAGGGAGCGGAGGGCCGGCGGGGCACTCGGTGTCTGGCCCTCCGCGTGGCCCGGGCTCAGACCTCTTCGGGTGTCCGCGGTGCCGGGGAGGGTACTGGGTGCCCACCCGGCGAATGGCCACCTGAGTCAGGGAAGATGCTTCATCTGCCCCTGCCCAGGTCGGGAAGGACGGTGAATTTCCCCCGCAGGTAAGCGCCCGGCCCCTGCCGCAGTGCTGGGGTCGGGTTGGGAGCTCCTCCAACCCCAACCCCAGACCCAGCTCCTGCCCCTGGCTGCGCTGCCGCAGCAGTGGGTGTAGGGTCTGCAAGAAGGAGGGTCTTGGCCGCCGTGTTTCTCTGATGGAGGGAGGAGTGCGGGCGCCGCCGGAGTCCTCTGGCTCCGGGCTGCCCGAGCCTTGGGCTTGTTGGCAATGGGAGTTGGAGGTGGGTGTATGAAAGGGTCTGGGGAAGGAAGAGGGAAGGCAACGCAAGGCACTTGAGTTCCCCAGAGACCAGGACAAAGCTGAGACAATGGCCCAACTTGACTGAACTTGGGTGGTTGGCGCCGCCGTGGATTGGGGGAGGGTCCCCGCCCCCAGCTGGGGGGTGGTGTTGAGGTTCTTAGGGACCTGGAGAGTGGAAGGGGAGGGGTCTTCAGCGGGAGTGGCTTTCAGCCGGAGGGTCTCCCTGACCCAGAAGCTCTAGGGTGTAAGGAGGTAGAAGAGTGAGACCTAAGGTGGGGAGATAGGGGTGAATTTGTAACCCCACAGCTGGTTGGATTCCTTTGAGAAAGAGTGAAGCCTGGGACTCTACTCTGGGAAGGGATAAGCAACAGTGGAATGTGGAAGATGCACAGTGGGGGACTGCAGACCAGTCCTGTGCAGTGGTGAGGGGGGCCCTGCATAGAGGCTCCCCACTAAGGGGAAGTGAATGTGAGCACAGCCAGCCAGGGATCCTCAGAGCTGACTTGGAAACTGCACTTCCAAGAGAGGATTAGGAAATTCCAGCAGCCAGAAAAGAAGAGCTGGTGCTTTCTGGTTTTTCTGGGAGCTTCCCACCCCAATATACACACTCCTCCCCTCAACCTCCCTTTCACTTGGCTGGCTGGAAGAAGTTGGGGGTTAGGCCAGACACCTGATGCTGAGACCATTCCCATCCCCAAACTTCCTGGGGCTTTCAACCCCAATAGCCCAGATTTGCACCCTGGAACATGCTCCACTTCCCCGTGGTTCCCTGGGGAGAGCCCCAAGCACACACAGGCCTAGGATAAGAGCAAGAGAACCAGGCAAGGCCTGGCAAGGGAGAGGTGTCTGCAGCACTGGGTGCCCTTGGAGGCCAGAGTCCTGCTGGCCCCCAACTTCTTGTCCCCCACCACAGTGGGACAGACAGCAGCCCCTCTGGGATGGGACTTGGGACCCTCCAACTGACTTTGCTAAGATGACTGATGGGATATATCTTTAAGAGGAACCAGTTTTGAACAAAGAATAGATCTATGTAGGGACCTCTGGGGTTTCTTTATTTCTGGTGAGATCCTGGGGGTGAGTCCTGAGTCTCTGGGCCCTGGAGAAGGTAGAGGGAAGGGGCTGTCCCTAACCTTATTCTCCTTATTCTCCACTTCCACCACTACCACCCCAGTTCAGAACCTACTTGCGATCCACAAGGGAGTGCCCATGCAGGATTATAAGTGTCATTGAACCCAGATTTGCAGTGGTTCTGCAGTTTTGTTCTTTGCCTCTGTCACCACTGGAAGATGTGAAAATCCTTTTGGCTTCCCTTTCCCTGAGCCCATCACTCTTCCTTCCTACACACAGCCTTTTCTAGGTTATGCTGTCATTTCTTTTGAATGGCTCTTCTCCCAGCTCCCTTGCATTGCTCCACCCCTCCCCACCCCACTCTGGGAAACCAAGCCTTTGTGGAAGGTGAGCTTAGCGCCTATCCTGGGGCTATAGCTGCTGAGAACTCACCTAGCTCCTTACCAGAAACAGACTTCTGGGCAGGTGTGCCAGGGCGGGGAGCCGTCTGCCACAGCCCAAGGAGAGGAGCAGGTCCCATTACACGCACCGCACCTAGCCAGCTGCCTAATCGGGTGGGGCGAGGGTTGGGCTGCAGTTTCCTTTCCACCCAAGCCCCAGACTTTTGGGCCCATTGTTGTTGGCAGGCAAGGAGAGAGGGGATTTTATAAAGTGGAGGTCAGTCCTCAAATCACCAGAGTTCAAATGTAAAATTTAACTACCCTGGCTGCAATCCACAGAGGGAGATCTTAACCCAAGCCTTTGCTCCAGAGACAGCTCAAAACCTTCCCTGTAAATGATGCTTGATTAGGGCCAACAGGATCAAAGAGATGCTTGCCCTTAAGTGCAGGTTCCCCTTAAGCTCCAAAGGAGGCAGCATGGAAAGGATGTGAAGTATCAGGGTGAATGGCTTAATTGGCACAGTATCTCCACAGCCATACCCGGCCTCTGCTGAGTGGAGCTGTGATGAGCCACTGGCCGCTCCGCTTGCCTCCAAGCAGGTGCCTGTCATCCCTGCATCTGTCACGCAGACTGTCTCCACAAGCACCATTCGTACACATGTCTCCTGGAGACCCTTCTCTTTTCTGCTCCAGAAATCACCATCCTTCAGGTTCTTCTAAGCAGGAAACCCGGGGTGCAGGCATCTATCTCATTCAGCATTCCTAGATTCCCTCCTAGAAGGGACCCTTAGCTAGAGCCTGGGGACCAGTGGGAACAAGATCTGCTCACAGCACTTGCCTCACTCAACCCACAGAGACACCCCCCCACCCCGGGGCATTGGACTTCAGCTTGGCACAAACCCAGCCTCTGTGAGAGGACAGAATGCCTAGGGACAGCAGAGCCAACGAGCTGCTTCTTGTTAGCGGGTTTTATGGGGCTAGGCATGCACAACGCAGGCAAAGCACACTTGCCAGCTTAACCTCTTCCTGCAAAGCCTCTGCGCTCTAGCTTGAGAGGCCGGGAGGAGAGCGTTGCCAAGTGGCAAGCATTGTAATAAGGAAGACTTAGTGTGCTCTAAAACACTATCTATGCTAAGTGCTTTGTAAACATTCACTTCTTTAAGCCCTACAACAACCATATGAGGTATATTTTATCATCATCCCATTTCACACATGAAGAAACTGAGGCCCAGGGAGGTTAAGTAGTCATATCTAAGATCACAGTGATGGGATTTGTTCTCACACCCAGATCTGTCTGACTCTAAAGCCAGCCCTAAGCGCTACTCTAAGGAGCTCATTCTGACACTGGTCTTGGCCCAGGGAATACCAAATGCTGAAGATGCCTGTACCCGTTGAAGGTATTTGAGGCCTCCATGAAGGTCTGCAGTCAGCCTGCAAGTCTAGTGGGAGTGAGGTGGGAAGAGCACTGGACCCGGGGAGTCTTGTTGACCTGGTCTGGGACTAGGGCTCCATTATGGTTAGGTTGGTGACCTTACAAAGTTTGAGTAGCCTCCAGCCTCAGTTTCTTTCTCCATAAAATGGGCCTAACTCCTGACCAGTCCCCCCGGGACGTAGTTATGACAGTGAGCTCCTGTGAAAAACAGAGCTTTCAACACGTGAGCTCCTACAAGTGATATTTACTAGTTGAGGTCCCTCTCAGGCAGTAGAGGTCCCTCCCAGATTCTTCAAGTTTACTTTTCCCCCTTCATTTTTTTCTTCCAATTTTCTAGGACCCTAATGAGGATGCCATTCGGAATAATAGACTAAATAACTTCCCGGCTTTGAATATATTTTTGATTTTGGTCTTTAATTCTCAATTACTCATTTTCAGATTTCTATTCAGTCCAAATTCTATGCTAACTAGGATGCCATATTTATACATCCTATTTTAATGTCAGTTTACATAAAAATCGGCCACTTCAAAAAAACTTAATCATTTAAAAAAATCCACCTTATTTCTTCAGGCTCTTCTACTATGTGATACTTTGTGCCAGTCATTGTGCTGGGTGCTGGAGACACCGAGCTGACCCTTTACGGAGCTAATATTTGTTTGTTCATGTCTTCAACAAACTGTAACAAGCACCCCGCAGAGGCTCGGCACAGTGCTGGGAACTGGGAGTACAATAGTGATCAGTACGACAGACATAAAAGTCTCTGCCCTCAGGAAGCTTATCGTCTTTCAGTGAAAACAGATATAATCTGAATGGGAATCTAGGAATGCTGAATGAGATAATAATAATATAAAAGTCAACGAGCGAATACATACATTATTGGAGGAGGAATAATGCAGGAGAATGCGTCTGGTGGAGGAAACTGGTTACCGATCCCCGGGACGCCAGATGGAATGTGTAGGAAGCAGAAGCAAGCAGGGAGGGCTGTAGTTTGAGAGGTCAGGGAGGACTTCATGGGAAGATGGCATTTCCACTGGGCCTGAGAGCAAAAATATGCATTTTCCAGTGGAACCAGAGCTCATTTGAGGAGAGAGGGAATAGGTTTCTGCAGTTGAGAGGCAGTCTGTCATCTTCCAGTTTTTCTGTCCAGTCCCACATCACTACAGCTTCGTTGGTCACAGACACTTCTTGTCTAAGACAGAACCCTGAAACGGACAGCTGGATCAAACTGTCAGTACTCAGCACCACTGGGAATCCTGTCTGGAAGTCTTTGATAACGCATCAGGCTTCTTTCCTCCAGAGCCTGGTCTCAGTTTCATCTCGGGTGAAGTTCATGGCCAAAATGATGGCCTGCCCTTGCCTTTGCCATGATAGCAGAGTCCAGTAGGCCTGCCCGTGGGCAGAGCATGTCGGATATGAGGGTTCATTCTCATCCTCACTTTCTTGGGATGCTTTGGGAATTTCCTAGAAATACTAAGTTCTTGGACATTATTAGACATTTGAATCTTAGGAAGCTTCTCTGCCTTGAAGACTCTGACACATCATTGGGGGAAAGAACATCAAGCCCCTGCGGGCTTGCATGTGTATGCACACACAATAGCCTGACCACTGTCCTGCACACAGAGATGCTTGATGTAACCCTTGGGCTTACAGAGGGTATGGCACATACGAGTTTTCCTTCTAAACTGGTTTTCCTAGTTCACGTATGGCTACAGGGGCCATTGGAGCAGTAGGTGGGTTATTCCAAAGAGGAGAGCAGAGGGAAGTTGGGCACCTACCTACTTGCTGGGAGCTGAGCTGGATGCTTTATTTTTTCCCTTGTGTATCCCAGCAACCGGGAAGAACTGATAGTGATATGGCCATTTTTGTGATGTGGGCGCACATTCAGGGAGGGAAAAATGCCTGTCCCAAAGTCACAGCCAGTAAGTGGTGGAGCAGGAATGCAAACCCAGCTGTGCTGGCTCCGGAGCCCATTCAGCCGTGGACTGAATGTGAGTCTGAGGAGCTCAACACTTTCTGCAACCTGGAGAATGCCTAGGCTGCCTTCTGAGATGGTCATTTTTTATAAATGGAGAACTGTTAATGAGGTTCTTCAACCTCCAGGGAAGCTGCTTTCCAGCTTATTTTTCCCCCCATATTCTTTTGTTATATGGTGATATTTTTGTCTAATCGTAAGTTCCTAGGGGCCAGGGACTCTTAGTCAAGTGGTATCTCTGGGGAATTTAATGACAACACAGAGCTAGTCAGATTCCATCATAAGAGCTTAATATAACAGTACAGACTTAAATATACCACTGTTGGCCTGTGCTACATCACACTTAGAGCTCTTTAGATTGGATCAAATCCTATCTCCTGAAATAGAACAACTACAGAATAGAAGCCCATCAGCCATCCACCAGTGAGGACTTATTAATTGCTTACTGTGTGCCAAGAATCACGCTAATTACTACAAAGAGAAAAAAAGATGACTTATTTCAGTCCCCATGATGGTATGATTAACCTATAACAGAGCTGGATGTTGATTCCTGACACTGGGAATATAGCTGGAAATAGGGAGCAAGCAAGTTGAAAATAAAAAGATTTAGGGGCGCCTGGGTAGCTCAGTTGGTTGGGCGACTGCCTTCGGCTCAGGTCATGATCCCGGAGACCCTGGATTGAGTCCCACATCGGGCTCGATCCCGGAGACCCGGGATTGAGTCCCACATTGGGCTCCCTGCTCGGCGGGAAGCCTGCTTCTCCCTCTCTCACTCCCCCTGCTTATGTTCCCTCTCTGGCTGTGTTTCTCTCTGTCAAATAAATAAAAAATCTTAAAAAAAAAAAAAAGATTTATAAACAGGTCAAGGAGCACTGCATTAAGAGGACAGTGAGTGGGACAGTCATGACAAGTTCAAGTGTAACCTGCAGGGAAATCTGGAGAGTATATTCAGGAAGGAGGAAGGTTTTCAGGTATGAAAGAAGAGGGAGAGAAGGCCCTGGGCCCACGGTGAATTCTCTTTGAAGAGAATTTAGGAGGCTGTGGGATCAATGGGTAATACGTCGGAAAACTGGAACAGAAGGCATGTCCCGCTCCATCACCTTTGATGTCCGGCTAGCCCCTCATCTTTTGGCAGTTGTCCGGTGCATGCACACATGCTCAAGAGTGAGAGACACAGGGAGTGTGTGTGTGTGTGTGTGTGTGTGTGTGTGTGTGTGTGCGCACGCATGCATGCATGAAAGTGTTGTTGCTCGGGCTTGGAACATTTTCCCCTGATTATTTTCGATCCTTCCATAAGACTCTCTGTGACTACCAGGTTTCCGTCCTGATGATCTGCCAACTGTGATTTTAAAAATTGGTTTTTAACAGCTCTAAATAGATGTAGTATTTCTGCCAGTAAGTAGAATTAGGGCCCAAAGGCCCTCAGGGAAAATAAATACTTGGGAATTATTCTTGGGTGTCAGGGTTTCTGGAATTTGACCCCCTAGACACGGTGGCTGGGATAATAGCAGTGTTCTGTGGCGCAGATCTGAGTGCTCGTTCCTTCATTCTCTGGGATACGCAGTTGGGAAGCAGCACTTCGTTGGTTAATCAGATCCCTGGAAATGGATCCTTCGTGTCTGGAGAGAGTTCCCTAGTGAAATCCTTGTTTACATTGTGGTAGATTTCTGTGTTCTGGAAATGTGTGCCATTTCTTCCAGTTTTTTCCTGTTAGGTATGTATTCACACCCCATTATTTTTACTGTTTCTCCTCATTTAGCTCTCCTAAATTCTAGCTGAACGTCCTTATAATTTCCAGGCCAGAATTTGCAACCCAGATTTCCATACCTGTTGCTACTAAGTGCTTATTCTTGGAGCATTCTTTCAGAACTCAGAGCTCCCCTCAACAATTTCACAGCAGTGGGTCCTCTAATATATGGGATTCATGTTTAACAACCTTGCAAATGCCTTTTAGGCCAGCATTGAGCTAATCTTGGGGAGGATTTATGAATCACCTTTTCCTGAAAGGTGGCTCTCAGAATGAGGAAAATCCATAGAGGCCACTATTCTTCATGCTTATAATACATTTTAGAATTACCTTCGAAATTTGATGAGTAGTATGTTAATTTATTAGTTTTCCTCTCTTGTCTTTGTTCAGTAAAGAGAGTCCTCATCCCCCCACTCATATAAATTAAATGCGATGGGGGAGGTATATGGAATAACATCAGTGTTCTCCTGTGGTTTATAGAAATTGCTTTCATCTCCTAAAGATGAACCTCATATTTAATGTTATTGGTTAGATGTTTGTTTTTCTTCTGGAGTCCCCATATGGAACCTCTGGCCAAGCTGGGGGCCCAGAGGGTTGGCATGTATGGGGTATTTAGGAAGAGAGTTGAATCAAGACTGCTTCACTTCGGTTCCCTCAGTGACGAGCTTCCACCAACCTCCATGTTGGCCTCCAACCCCTAGGGGATCAAGGGCCACTCTAGGTCCCAGATCCCCACCTGGGAGGCTCCGCCACCCATAGGAGAGCCCACGAGACGTCAGGACTCCTGGGTTTGGTTCTGGATTTCACCTAAAGGCCTGCTCTGGTAAGCCTCTTAGCCACTCCTTGTCTCTCTTATGAAGTTGAACTGAGACGCTCTCTAATCCCGAATGATTGCACCGGTAAAATAATGCCATCCAAGTAGAATATGCCGATCATGTGATGTGAGCCCAAGGATTCAGAAATAACCTGAATTTTTTATTTTGGTCCACTTCACTTTCTTATCCACCCCCCCCCAACCTCTGGTCTTCACCTTTAATGAAGAAATTTGGAGGTGAAGCAAGGAAGAATATACTGAGAAGCAGGAAAGATCGGAGGCAGAGGTGTGATAGCGTCTTCAGCTTTGTGAATTTCACCCTTGTCCTCCTGTGGGGCTTCCGGGCATCCCATAGCTCAGAGCCCTCTCCCCGGACTTGCTCGGACTTGCTCTCTGTGCCCTCCGCACACCCAACACTCCTTCTGCTCTTGGCTGTGCCTGCACCCTTCTGCTCCCACCAGTTGGACTGAACACTTACCAAGAGTTGTTCGTTCCCAAACCTGTTTACGCCAGTTGCCTTTGTTTCACTCGATCACTACATAAGCTGATGAAATATGAGTGTAAAAAGAAAAAATTGTTTCTATAAAAACTACATTATTGGAGACTTAGGGGAGCTTGAAAAGGCAAGTTGTCAGTAAAACTGTTGTTAAGATAAGTGCAAGACTTAAAAGGTCCTAGGGGGAGATTATAAAACTCTAGACGGATTTTGCTCTCAGATGGCTCCGCTTCAGGAAAACCTTAAAGAAACTGACACTGGATATAATAATGCACTGTGGGGGGTAGGGGTGCAGAGAGGAGATGGAAGAGTGTGTCAGGAAACCCTGCCGGTTCTAGGACTTTGAACCTCATAGGTTGACTGGCGCCTGTCTGTAATTCTCTGTAACGAGGACTTGACATGAAATGAGTACTCTAAGGAAGGTATGGAAGGGCCTTCTTGGGAAGCCTGTAAACAGAAAAACCACCATCTGCCTTGATGACTTCTGCCGACACGGTAATGGGGGAGGTAGGGGCTGAGATGAAACCATTCACAGCTGGGGGGACCTGGGTGGGGCAGGGCAAGTGGCTCTCCCTTTCAACCACAGCAGCTCTGTTTTTACCTGTTTCATACACTGGGGAGTTCGGGTAAAAATGTTCATAGAGAGGGTTCCTCTTCTTAAAAAGGGTCTTGCAAACTATTTGATTAGGTCACTGTCGTCTCTCTCCAAATCTCTGTGAGACCAGACTATACTCTCCCCAATGGAGACTAGAGGACAGAGTTAGTGCACAAATCGTGTCTTATGTTCATTCACTGTTGAGTCCTCTGGAGCCATAATGGATGAGTTTTGCATTTACTCCAAGTTCACACTTGATTGATGCCCAGAGGCTGGCCTGGTGCCCCATTAGGGCTTCATTCATCCAAATGTGAGAAAGACAGGAAGGTGAGGTGGAACTACAGGGACCCCTTTTCTAAGCTGAGAAGCAGCCCTGCATCTGTCCTGCCTCAGAACAAAATGAAAGAAAGGACAGGATGTTTTTGTTCCTGTCTGTTGCCTGAAGGCACCTTTCCCAGAAACAAAACCCCCGTTTGATTTTGATTAACTTTCTCTTCTTTTCCTTCCAGTCTTCGTTCTTCTGACTTCTTTAAGGATTATGCCAAAGCCCCAGACCGAACATAAAGCCTCAGAGCAGAGATTTCGACTCAGTTGCCCAAGAAAAGCACAGGAATCCCAAATGCAGTTTCCTAGCCAGTCATTTCCTGTGTTCCCCAAATTGTTACTTTTTTCCCTACAATATGTATCTTTAGATAACAAAACCTTCCCTCTCTCTCTCTCTCTCTCTCTCTCTCTCTCTCTCTCTCTCTCTCTCCCCCCGGGGAGGTGATGTGGCAGGAGGCATTTTGAGGAAAGCGGAAGTAAAGGACAAGTGAGAGAAGCCAGGGCAGGAAAGGTTCATGTGCCAAGTATGGGCTTTACGCCCAGCCAGCACTGGAGTACGTTTTTGATGCCACAGGAAAGAGGTGAAGCACCCAGAAATCTTGTACTGACTTTGACACTGACTTGTTCCACAACCTAGGGACAAAATTTCCAGCCTCAGTTTCCCCTTCTCGGAGAAGCACACACCGTACAGTGAGCACAAGACAGTTTGGAGGGGATGGAATGTTGTCCAAATGGGAAGTGCCTTGGGAAGCTTTTGCTACATGACGATCCAGTCCCGCAGGGTGTCAGGTGTCGAAAGCAGTGGCCGGGTATTCATGTCTGTGAAGCACTCCAGACACTTCAGTGCCCGATTCTATAAAAACTGGGTAGGACTTCTGCCTTAACAGAAATATTTGGTATATTTGACATTTGCAGGTGAGGGTTTGAGAAGTTTAAATCTTTGCAGTTCCCTGTTATTTTTTCCTCCATTTATCCTTCATCCTTCAGTGGGCAGAATGCCATGCCTGGGGCATGGAAAGAGCAGCTTTTTACCTTGCCTGAACACCTGCATATAGTTTTGTTTCTCTGGAATGAGATCTTTACTTCATCCACTTGTTGGTTAAGAGTTAAGATTCCTTTTTCTTTTCATTCTTTTTGTTCGAGGCTTTGTGCTAGGTGAGAGATGTGCTTACTTTCACATGCATGGAAGACTCGCCACCACCACCACCACCACCACCACCACCACCGCAAAAATGAAGGTCTTTCACAACGCATTAGCTGGGTTTTCTCTGTGATGCTGACCTCTGACCCCTGGGCACAATGTGGTATTCAGCTGTCCTGTTCTCTGAAGTGAAAAACCTTCAGAGCTCTCAACAAAGATATTTCACCAAGAGTAAGCAGGCCATGAACCCAATGACTTAAGATAAGAAGGCGGGTTAATTTTGAGATAAAGATGAAGGCAAGAGGGCTGTAAAAATGACAGTGCTCACTGAGGCCAGATCAGTGGTTCCCCCCTCCCCCCGTGTGGGGTTGACACTTCAACCTTTCTTAAGACCTGATTAAAGTGACAAGGAAACTTTCCATTCAGTGGGACTTTTATAATGCTAGGATTTCTTTGGACAAACCTGCCCAGTGTTCCTCATAGAATTCATCAGAGAAGAATAGAGCATCTTAGTGGGGGAGGACGCTATTCAGAATGCTGGGATCTAGGGGCCTCTTGGGAGCATTGCTTTTGGAATCCTTAACAAGGACTCTCATTCTAAGGGCCTCAGGGCTATAAGAATTCCTAGGCTGGATGGCAGGAAAGAAAACTTCACAAGTAACATGCAGGCGCAGTCATTACCTTAGACAAAGGGCTGAGAAGGTAACAGATTACAGCATTGCCCCCTGCCCCGCCCCCACCCCCACTGCGCTCTAGAAACGTCCGGAAAGACTGAGATCTAGGAACAAGCCTTGGGGTGTTTAATTGTAAGGTTGGTCAAGGACCGAGAGACAGAGAGGCGAGGTAGGGAAAAGTCATAGTGTGGTTTAGACATAGAAAAAATCACTTCCAAGGACTGTGTTCGGAATACTTGTCTGCCCACTGAGCGAGGACATCCAGATGTCCGTGGTGTGAGGAAACTTCTTTCCCTGCATCTACCTCACCGTGGTAACTTGCAGATTTTTCCCCCATGAAGCTTTATTTTTGGAGACCGCTGTAATTTACATGTTGGGACCTATTATTAACAGCTAGATTTGTGCTGTTGTTGGAAATCTTTACATTAGGAAAGAATGTATGGGTTGTTTGGGGGAGGGGAAAGGGAGGCTCAGATTAAAGGTTACCTTGTATAGTGTCTCAGATCTGTCTGGGATCTGAGAATCTTGGGAACCCACATCCCCCCAAGCAAAGAAAGTTCTCTTGGTCGACGGTAACTGTCTTCCCAAGTGAAGAGCATTCACTTATCTAAGAAGTAGCTATTTGAGGGTGTGGGGGAGGGGGCAGATAATGTAAATACTTTTTTTTTAATGTAAATACTTTTTTAAGTTGTCTCTTTGGGCACCACTGTGGTATTAGGATTGCAGTCCATCCTAGAAGACAGTATTGATGAGCCCTTGTGGGAGCTATGTAGCATCTCTCATAAATGGGAAAAGCAGAAGCAATTGTGCTATATTTAAATTTCAGCCCATAATTGGGTAATTGGAGAAAACCACTATTTTATTAAATTCTATGATCCAGTGTTTGACCAGAAAACTTGGTGACCTCATGTTCCACGACTGTCTGGGATTGGAGAGTGGTTAAAGTTGGTGTAAGAATGTGTCCTTCAAATGTCTTTATTAAAGGGATTGGGGTAACATTTTAGTGTTTCTCCAATGATTTCTTCAGAATGACAGTGCTCAACTCAGATGCTGTACATTTGGCATTGGCCAGGATAGGATAAGTGTTTTCCCCAGAAATGACAAGGCTTCGGGTTCTCAGGGAGCTCTCTTTATGAAAGGCCAAACAATTTTACACATAAACAACTTCACAGCAAGTTCTACTTCCTTCTTGCCTTTTTAAGTTGTTCTGGGCAAACTCTACATAGGACGGTTTTCCAGAAATAGACAGGGGGCTACATCAAGTGTTGGCCTCTGGTGGGTAATTATACGGGATGATCATTGTTGACCTAGAGATGGAATAAATAAGGTCCTGGTGTAACCTTCCCAAACATAGAAATCTGAAGCTGTTACATAGACTCCTCGCCAAAAGTAGGTACATTACGAGTTTGATGGCGATGAAAGTCCAAGAAAGGGAAAAGGGAAGGAAAGCTAGAATCTGGGAACTCCCAAAAGAATACAATTGCTTTGAAGAAAACATCTAGTAATAGCTGTTTTCCCATATGGCCTTCTTTCCTACCAAAGACCCTGGCAGGATTGTCACCCATATCCATAAAAACATTTTAATGTGACCCCTTGATTTGTTCCTTCAACATGGTTTTTATTGAGAACCTATGCTGTGCCAGACCCTGCCATTCAGCCCCCCTCACCCTGTAGAGGAAGATGCTTTGCTGACATCTATGCCAGGGACAAAACCCTCAGGAAAACGGGTAGAATGAGAACACTAGTCAGTCAAGGGCCACATATAATGAAAGACCAACATTTAAAGGGTTGGCAGAGGAAGAGAGAGTCTGGATGAGGGGGTACAAGAAGAGAATGCTGTCGTTGAGGTAGGCAAAGGGAAGAATTTCAAGGAGTGACTAACATTGGTAAATACCACGGAGAGGCGAGGAAAAATAAGATTAAAAAGTCTTATTTGGATTCACCAATGTAGAGAGCCTTGGTATCCCTGATGGGAGAGGTCTTAGTGAAGCAGCAGAGATGTAGCACAAGTTGCAATGAGTGGAGGCGTAAGTGTGAGGTAAGGTGAGGATGATGAGTGTAGGTAGTCTAAAGAACAGCAGTAACCTACAAATGCAGGCTCTCCCCATGTGGCCAATGAGCAAGGAAGCACTAGGATCAAACCAGACATAACACTCTCCTGCTGGATCTGCTTTTACCTTTTCAATCCTATGGTCT
Organism: Spilogale gracilis; assembly: GCA_004023965.1. NCBI lineage: Eukaryota > Metazoa > Chordata > Mammalia > Carnivora > Mephitidae > Spilogale > Spilogale gracilis. Next base: position 38,680 of record PITA01012673.1, on the reverse strand, counting down.
ATGCTAGAATGTTTGTGTTACTTGTACCACAGGATACAATTTTATTTTGTTCGGTTATATCCATTTCCAGTGCTGATGCTGATTCTCTGACATCAGCTGAGCATCCTGCGGTCCATCAGGATTCGGACCCTCCCTACCTGGGGAAAGCATCAGATCGCACAGGTGAAGGGCTCAGTTCTGCAAGACTGATCCCCACCCACTTTAGATGCCAGTTGTAGTCCAGATGTTCACCTAGCTTTCTGATCTCCTGGCTGTAAATTGGAGGCTCCCTCTCACATCCCTTCCTTGGTTTGGATTAATGTGCTAAAGTAGGTCACAGAATTCAGGAAAACATTTACTTGAGTACCAGTTTATTATAGAAGGGTACAACTCGGGAACAGCCAGATGAAGGGACACACAGGACAAGGTATGTGGGAAGGAGCCTGGAACATCTCTGCTCTGAGTGGACTGCTCCAATATCTCTCTGTGATCACCTCTGAATGTTCTTCAAACACTGTCCTTTTGGGGTTTTTATGGAGGCTTCATCACATAGGCCTGATTGATTAAATCATCGACCTTTGCCAATTGATTCAGCCTACAAGGGACTGAAAGTTCCAACCCTCTCATCATGTGGTTGGTTCCCCTGGCAACCAGCCCCCATCCTTAGCTGGGGTTCAGAAGTCATCACACTGACTTAAGTAAAGACATCTGTATCACTTTCAGCACTTAAGAAATTCCTAGGATTTGGGGAGTAAATTTGGGGAACAGGGACAAAAACCAAATATATGTTTCTTACTATACATTACAACATCATGAACTTGACCACTGTTTTTTTTGTTTTTGTTTTTTTTAAAGATTTTATTTATTTATTTGACAGAAAGAAACACAGCTAGAGAGGGAACACAAGCAGGGGGACTGAAAGAGGGAGAAGCAGGCTTCCCACTGAACAGGGAGCCCAATGTGGGGCTCAATCCCGGGTCTCCAGGATCATGACCTGAGCCGAAAGCAGTCGCTTAACCAATTGAGCCACCCAGGTGCCCCGACCACTGTTTTAAATGGGGAAATAATTCATTTATTCAGTGTGTAAAATTGGCTCTCAAAATAAAATTAGCAATACAACTGTTATGAATAATATTTCATACAGTGTCATTTTACTAAAGGGTTAAAGAAAATATAGTTTCAAGTATAATGTGAACAAAATGGAATCAGGAACAGAGGAATAACAAGTTCTTAAAGCTAAAACTTTAGAGAAACTAATGCCTTTAGACATCACTAATAAGGATTCAAAGTAAAGACAACTATAACCTAGTGCCTTACTTACATATTGTCTAGTTGCCTTTTTTTTTTTTTAAGTAGTCTCCATTCCCAGCATGGAGCCCAGTCCAGGGCTTCAACTTATGACCCTGAATTCAAGACCTGAGCTGAGATCAAGAGTTGGCATTTTAACTGCCCTGTTGACATTTTGCACGTAACATACTTCAGTTATTTTCCGCAATGCTAGAAAGAATTGACATATACACAGAAAAAAAAAACCCAAAACCCTCCTACCCTAGTAAAATAAAAATTCAATCCTTTGCATAAAAACATTTAAAAAAAAAACCAAGATGGAGGAAAGATATACTTACTTTTAGCTTAACTTAGTTTTCATCATTATTTTTTAATGGGCAGTAATGATTGGCTATCAGTTGTGGTTTCTCTGGTCAAAAGCAGGCTCAGCAATTATTTGAATCCTTAGTTTGGTTTTCTTCAGAGGCTCTAGCACAAGAGTCGTGGTGGTATGCATGGTGAGATTTGGCAATTGATGTCATAGACCCATGAGTTCCTCTGTGTGGGGGACCTGGAAAGTGACATTGTTAAAGGGAGCTCATTCCTGATGCCTGAAATGGGGCAGAGTTTCCTAGAAGGAAAGTTTTTTTTTGGGGGGGGGGTGTTTGTTTTTTAATTGTATAGGGTAGGCAGAATAGGTCCACCAGAAAAAGGTAGCCTCAGAGGAGCTAAACGTTGACTCTCAGGGTGAAGATGTTCCAAGGAACAGACTGAAAATGAAGGGGAAAATGCACAAATACGGGTATACTGCAGAGCCTGCATAGAAGTATTTAAACTTTCAGTTTTCAGGTGTTTTCTTAGAGCTTAGCTAAATTAAAGCACTATCATCATATTTTCAGGCATTTAAAAAGCCTAGTTCTCCAAACACCTCAGACTTCCTTGTTTATTCCAAAATAAAACCATTTTATTAGCTCTTCATATTATTTCATCTCTCTCTCTTCAAGATGTCCACACAGGGCCCAAGAAGTATCTCCAGGGCCTCTACATTTGATAACTAAATATTTGACCTCCTTGGCTAATGACGTCCTGGGTGGCTGCTAAACAGGGCCGACTGTCTAGAACATTCTGATTTGTAATGCCTCAGAATCCCCACTTCCTGCCGCTTCGTTTTTCAGTCAGTAGTTTGCTTTCGTTCACCTGACTGAATATGTAGAAATTCTCTGAAAGAAAAATTCTTTCTTCAGACACAATAGGTCTCTCTTCCAACACTTATATCTTCCAATACTTATATTTTTAATACTTAATCCTTCTCCAGGGAGTTGAAAAAAGGCTTGGAACTAATGAAAGATTTGTTCCTTTTTTCTTTTCTACTTTGGCGATCTTTGTGATTGATCAGTAAATGATTCTCGCTTGACCCCAGAAGGTTTCTCTCCATAGTTAGAGTCCTAGTCATGGGTGTAGCGTAAGAGGGTATTAGAGTGAGCTCTCCATAAAAGCACCACTGTTACATCAGCCAGTGCAAGACCCTTAGTTCTTAACCACCAGGATGTCAACGGCACAAAAGCAGTTCCCATTATTTCCCTGTCCTTCGACCTGCCCTTCAGGCTTGACTTCCGTGTCATACAGTCCATTGAATACTTGAAAAAGCAGCTCTTCCTCAAGATCTCTAAAGGGGAAGAATTTGTAGAGGTTTCTTTCAGTTTCTATATTTGATCTCTGCCTTGGAATAGAAACTGCACAACACTGTGGTTCGTAGTATAGACTCCATCTTCAATACTGTAATCAAATGGTTTCTCCGAAGTTACCCGACCCAGAACATCTGCCATTAACCTAAGAAACACTTCTGAATTCATTTACATCCAGCAGGCACGAGAGAGAAGCATGTCCTCTTGAACTTGGAGGTGGAACCCCGGGCACAGGGTGCCCTGTTGGATTCAAAAGATCCCAGCACTTGCAGGTCTGTGATTTTGACAAGATTGGGTGAACAAGCTCTTCTGCATAAGGAAGGGGTCGCTAAATGCCCTCATACCCAAGTCCAGCCTGGGCCTACTCCATTGCTGTCTACTTTCTTTTTTAAAAAAGATTTTATTTTCAGATAAACTCTACACCCAACATTAGGCTGACACGCATAACCCCCACATCAAGAGTCCCACATTCCACCAACAGAGCCAGCCACGCTCCCCCCATTGCTGTCTACTTTTTAGCACAGACCAACCTACCCGAACAGGGCCCTCCCTAAATAAGCCTCTGCACTTTCCGTCGGTATCGGGACCTAAGATGAGCACCTGAAGGAAAACAGCCAGGTGGGGCACAGACCTCAGCGCCAAGGAGACCCATTGGCAGTCACCAGATATTGAAAGACAAGGGGAGAGAGAGCCAGTGGGCAGGACTTCCTCTGCTGGGGTGGAAAGGAGCAGGATCCAGTTGATGCTGTTGACCCCAAAGCCCAAGCTGTGAGGGGCCATGGTGTTGACAACTTTGACTCTGAAGACTGGGCCATGCCCCAAAGGGAAGACAAAGCTGTCTGAAGAGGAAGCATCATAGTGCCACTTGGCCAGCCTAGCTGTGAGGTGTGGGAGGGGGGCAAGAGGAGTCGTAGGGCTGACGCAGCCAATTCTGTGGCCCTGTGGAAGGCCCTGGGCTGCACCATGTATAGGGCAGCCCCTGCGGCTCCCCTCCCCCCCCACCACCCCGAGCACAGGGTGCCCTGTTGGATTCAAAAGATCCCATAGAGTGGCTCCATTTGGGGGGGTCCATCCAGCATTTCCCCCTCTCCTCACTATGATTCCTACCCAGGGGTTACAAAGACTTTCTTTACAAAACAACGTCCAGAAGATTGAACTTCATCTTCAAGGGCCAGGTAGAGTCCTGGCTGAGTTTTTCTAGTTCCTGGAATGAGGTGGCCCAAAAAGAGTACCCTACCCACCAAGTGCTAAGTCAGTTATCATTTACTACTGGCTATTCCTCCCATGCTGCTGCCTTTTCAACCACGATCCATTTTTACCCATTCTATTGCAGCCTTGCGGTGGTGAGATTTTCTTTGGTGGTGCTCATGTTAAGTTTGCCTTTGCAATCTGTAGGGTTCAGCTTGGGCAAATATGAAAGGTTTCTGTCGAGTGAGACCATCCTACATTCTTCTTTTTGCTAAGCCACCCCCCTACCCCCCTTCACCCCTGCCTTTAGTGAACCAAGAGCCTGTCACGCCTTCAGGCAGATTCTGTTGTGGGTTGCAGACTTGGGACGTCTAGGAACCAACCCATTTCTTTTTCACCATTCTCAGCCCCCAACTTCAGTAACTGTTGAGATGCATGTAGAAGGAGTGGAGCAGACACAAATGTGACCTGGAGGCCACCTTTTTGTGCCCCTCGAGATGCATAAATGACCCTCGCCCTCCAGCGGAATACCATTTGGAAAGCTGCCAAATAATGCACTGCAGAAGTAATGCCAAAGGGTTTTACTCGGGAGCTGAGTAAATGCCTAATTTAGTTTTGCTATTCTGTGACCACTCCGAACTTCAGTTCTCTCATGATGGGAGTAGTTATAGCATACATAGCGGGTAAAAACAGTCTTTAGGGACACTGGGTGGCTCAGTCAGTTAAGTGGCTGCCTTCGGCTCAGGTCGTGATCCCAGGGTCCTAGGATCAAGTCCCACATTGGGCTCCTTGCTCAGCGGGGACCCTGCTTCTCCCTCTGCCTGCCACTCCCCCTGCTTGTGCTCTCTCTCTCTCTGACAAATAAATAAAATCTTTAAAGAAAATAGAGTCTTTAGAGTCACACAGATCCTGTTATTAAACCAGCTCGGTTTCCTCACTTGCTGTGGGACCTTGGTCATGTAATTTCACCTCTTAGGTTTTAGCTCTCCTAGGGGTAAGATGGAAACAATATCTACATCAGGGTTACTGTGAAGAGTAAATGAAAATTAAATGCCAGCAAAGTGTTCGGTGTACATATTTAAGTACTGGGCACGCAGTGACTATTGTTTTCATAATGACTTGGTGATATTCACAAAGAAACATAAGATCAGAGTATGCGCGTGGGTCAGCACAAATGTGGCATCTCCACCAGAGAGTGATACAGATTGTTTGTCCTTCTGACAAAAACAAGTGCCATGGCATCAATATAAAAGGCAGCAAATTAAAGATGCCTTTTAAGAAACACTGTTTCAGGGGTGCCCGGGTGGCTCAGTCCATTAAGCATCTGACTCTCAAAGATCTCAGCTCAGGTCTTGGTCTTAGGGTCGTGAGTTCAAGCCCCCCATTGAGTTCCATGCTGGGTGTGGAATCTACTTAAAAACAAAAAACTGAAAGAAAGAAACACTTTGGATTTCCATAGTGCATTCGCTAGTAGAAGAGTGGAGACACTACTTTGATCTGGTGCAAACTTATGGACAGGTAACAAATGAGTGAGCTGGAGAGCTGTGCTGCTTCCACAGACCAGAGACCACCCCCTGGGCTTCAGTATTTCCGAAGCTGGAGGGGATGATGCAAAGACCGGGAGCGTTCATTAGTATCATTTGGTTGTCCCCCCAGGTTCCTAAATTAGTTGTCTTCCAGAAAGCCATGAGTGTTCAGTAAGACTTCAGAGCTTCCTCTGCTTAAGCACAGGACATTGCTACCCATTTGTCCAGCAACACAGAGCTTACGTTGGTTACATTTGGGTGGGTCTAAGGAATGGCTAATGTCAAGTCAGATCTCACACTGACTAAATAAACAGCAGCTTTTCACTGGGCAGGCTCAGGAGGCTTCCATGCATGGCTTGGCTACAATGGAAATCTTTACCATTGAATCTACACGGACCAAAAAGTGGTCGCTTTTGAAGCGTGCCCTTAAGTTCTGCCTTCTCGTGGCGATTTCTCAGGAAATACTGATCCCATGGTGCCTATGGAGGCACTGGGTAAACTCCCCCCATAACAAATTAATAAGCCTTCCCGGCAACGCACTGAAGCTCCTTTGAGGCCTCAAGTTCTAATTCTTTGTGGGCAGGTAAAAAGAGAAAACTGCTCTCACCCTGTACTCCTACCCCTACGGCCGTTTCCCTCATAGACGATGATTATTTTCAGTTTGGAATTTAAATGAGGAGGGAACATTGCAAAAGTTGTGGGAATGAAGAAATCTAGCCTGAGTCAGGCCGAACTTGAAAGTGATCTAAGTAGGCAGTATTAAACAGTTTCTATAACTTGGAAAACAGCTGCTGCTTTTATTTGTGACTCTGCAAGCAGCCTCTGGTATTTCTCTTCCTTTAGTTCTAGTGAAGAGATAGCAACTATTTTTGTGCGACCCTACTTTTGACTTGTAGGAGAGTAACCTTCATCCAGGGTCGTTTGCTGAGTTTCTCCCGGGGGATCTCAAGAAGGTCCGAATTCCTGAGAGGAGTGGTTGGGATGGGCTGGTTTCTCAGTATTACTTTTGAAATGAAAAATGAATTAAGAGTGGTTACAGTGCATCCATGGACTTGGGACGTCATTGCCTTGATGTGTGTTACTCAGTGTCATACTGTCACATACCTTGCATTTATCCTGAGTAGATAGATACTTCTAGAAGCTCACTCTCCAGATCTAAAGTAGCATGTTGGTCCCTCTAAGCAGTATGCTAGCTCAGTATGATCATATAAAAGACAGATATGAGGAGTCGGGGTCCAGTACTTCTCTCTCTCGATTTTAGGATTTGAGATCTGTCTTTATTTCTGTTTTGCTGGCTTTTCTTTTTAATGTTCCTTGTTCTGTTTTTCTTGTGTAGACTAAATGTGGATGGTATTAGGGTAATTACAGGCAGAACATTTGGATGGCGCCTTAGCTTTCGATTTGGAGTTAGGATTTTTGACGGAGGCTCGGTGGATAGAAAAAAAGATGATCTCAGTTTCTGTGGAACTCTAAGGAAGAAGTTAGGAAGTGGACTTTTTATTTAATAGAGTAAACGGGGGGCGGGGGGGAGGTGATAATGGAAGGCCAGAGAATGGAGTGTGAAGATTGAATGTGATACAAAGAAGTTTAAAAAAAAAAAAAGAGGGGGAGAGATGTGTTCGGAGGGAAGGCCTAGCAGTTCGTCTGGTTTGGAGGGGGGGAGCCTCATTCCGCGGAGAGAGAGCAGCCTACAGGCCGGAGGTGTTTATTGCCAGCTCAGCATTTCACACCAGCAGTCAGCCCTGAGTCTGTGGGAGCTGCCAGAAACTGCTTAGGGTTGCACAGATGAGATAGCCTAGGAGTCTGAATTTAGGGCCTGAGTCCTGTGTTTTTTTCACCTCTTTTGCTTCTCACTATAAGCCAACAGGGTGATCTGAGATCTGAAGTTGGGTGGCAGCTGTGACTCTCGGGGGCTTTACTCTGTGGCCACTGTGGTAACAGAACCTTACACAGGACACGGGCGCTCTGGAGGATGTCTTCCAGCCTGTCTGTGCCGCAGGATTTGCCTTGCTAACTACAAAAGGCTTTTGTTTCTATCAGTTCCTCATAATCATTGTAAAAGCTGCAAATATGTTTGAATTCCATCTTACTTTGAGGTACCACCTGATTCCAGGGGATGATTAGCAATGAGGTGCTAGGATACTAATGTCTCCTCTTCTTCCTTTTATTTTCCTCTCCTGCCTCCCCGTCTCTTCCCCCATCGCCACCTACTCCTCACCTGTTTTATTTCCTGAGCCAAAACCTAGCCAGTAGCATTGCTGGTAGTAAAATCTGGTTTTGACTTGTAAACTGAGCAGGTTAGATCAGAAGGGCACTAAGAGGGAGGGGCGCCTGGGTAGCTCAGCCCTTAACCCTCTGCTTTTGGCTCTGGGTCACGACTGAGCCCTGCATTGCATCCAGCTCTGGGCTCCTGCATGGGGCTCCCTGCTTCTCCCTCTCTCACTCCTCCTGCTTGTGTTCTCTCTCTAGCTGTGTTTCTATCAAATAAATAAAATCTTAAACAAACAAACAAACCAGAAAACACCAGAAGGGCACTAGAAGGGAATAAAAAGTGAAGAGCTTTCTTCATCCAAAATTGCTTTCTGGTCCAGGACTTGTCCATTGAGGAATTCTTATTTCTTTTCCTTTTCGCCTTTTTGTCTTCAGCTTGGTCTCACCCAGCAGTCGGCAGACTTTGGCCTTCTGGGCTAAATCTGGTCCACTGCTTGTTTTTGCCTGGCCCAAAATGCTGAGGATGGTTTTCATATATTCAAGTGACTGGCGGGGGGCGGGATCAAAAGAAGAGTAGTATTTTGTGACAAAATTACGTGAAATTCAAATTTCATTGTCCATAAATAAAGTCACTTTGGAACGGAGCTGCCTTCGTTTGTTCACATGCTGTCCACCGCCGCTTTCCTGCTCTCGGGGCAGAGCTGAGCCGTTGCGACAGACACCATATGGCCCTCAAAGCCGACATTATTTACTGTCCAGTCCTTTACAGGAAAAGCTTGCCAAGCCCTGCCCCAGGCATTTCATGTGAACTTTTCCAACTTTTCAGACTATTGTCAGTTATCTCTTAATTCCTTACTGCCTTCAAGAAAATGCAGAAATGCAGACACTGTAGTATCATTTCTTTTCAGTTAGCCGGGGATTTGGGAATTGTGGGGCAGACTCCTAAGAAAGGCCTCAGGAAGAATGTGGGTGAGAAGTGGGGAGGAAACAGGAAGTATCTTATGAAATTTTAAATCAAATATCATTTTCATCCCTTTCCAAAAATCTATAAGATGGGACATCTCTGATGGTTTGGGGAAGGGAAGGAAATATTGGCTCCAAACAGTACCCAATTGACTATTCTTAGAGCCTCCTTCAGACTCTGATAAAAACACAGAAACTCCAATTAAGATCACTTTTATCTATTGGCACCTTAATTTCATGACTTTTTAGTTTTTGTCAAGATAGATTTTCTGCCCAAGTTAAGAATTAAAATTATTTTCCCCGATGTTCAACTTTCCAAACATTTTGCTTTCTTGGTGCTCATCTATCTGTCTGTACTTGGGGAAATGGAGGCCAAGATAAACTAGTGAACTCTGGTGATAAAGAACAATGGAGAAAAAGGCACGTATTCAGTATTCCAGACCCTGCCCCGAAGGGCTGCCACTTCTATGAAGGTGAATTTGATGGCACCCCTGAGAACATTCCCCTTTTCAGAGAGATTCCCAGTTATCTTGTTATCTTTCACTCGGTGGAGGATTTAAATTTCCTCATTTGGACACATCTGAAAAAGAGAGGAAGGTACCTTGTGTTTTCACTCCTACCCCTGTGAAAACAGTAGAGGAGGGGAAAGGCTGGAGGCAGGCAAAAAGGGAAATCTCTGAAACTAGAGAAAATGCAAACAAATTGTGGCCAGCCGACTCAGCACTCCTCGCCCACAGTTGGGCCTAATTAAGGAGACTCCCATTAAACAGCTCAACTTTCTGCTCTTTTTTTTTTTTCCCTTTTGCTCTGGTTCTGCCAGCTGACATGGCAGAGCTTTAACTAAACCACACCTCGGAAACAGTCTCTCATGTCTTCCCCTTCTAGTCTCACTTCTTTCTCTTGCCCACTACCCTGCAATTACCCTTTCCCGCATTAAGATCCCAATAAAATACACTGATACCTCTAATCCAGTTGCATCCATTTTGTTCCACAGACTGCTGTACAAGCTGTTTGCAGGCGAGGAACTGTGCACTGTGCCGTTAGAAGAGCACACATAGTGGGCGCCTGGGTGGCTCAGTGGGTTAAAGCCTCTGCCTTCGGCTCAGGTCATGATCTCAGGGTCTTGGGAACGAGACCCGCATCGGGCTCTCTGCTCATCAGGGAGCTTGCTTCCTCCTCTCTCTCTGCCTGCCCCTCTGCCTACTTGTCATCTTTCTCTCTCTGTCAAATAAGTAAATAAAATCTTAAAAAAAAAAAAAAAAAAAAGAAGAAGAGCACACATAGAACCTGATGGCATCACAAAAAGGTGGAATTTCTCTGGGATTATTTTGCTGCCATGTCAAAGCAATAACACCTTCCACTTTGCTTCACTCATTGATTTTCTCAGTCTGTAGCTTCTCCTGAGCCTAGCTGGTGGATTTGGGAATTTTACCTCAGCTGTAATGACCTGTGGTCTTATGATCAAAAGCTTAACGCTAGTAAATCTCTGAAGAGTCTGAATGATGGAAGTGGTCAGCGTCCAGCGTAGCCTGCTGGTGGTGAGGGTATTGTTGTCTTAATAAAAAAATAAGCTAGTTTTCATCACTTCATGGTTATGTTAGTCTGCCCAGGCTGCTTTAACAAAATACCAAAGACTGGGAGACTTAGACAATAGAAACTTATTTTCTCCCAGTTCTGAAAGCTAAAATTACAACACTGAAATGCTATCAGGTTGGGTTTCTCATCAGACCTCTCTTCGTGCCTGGAGACAGCCATCTTCTCTCAGGATCTCTGTGTGCGCATACACAGAAAGAGCTCTCTGGTGTCTCCTCCTCTTCTAAGGATACCAATCCTGTCAGATTAGATCTCCACCCTAATGACGTCATCTAACCCTAATGACCTCCCCAAAGGCTGTATCTCCAAATGGAGTCCTTGGGAGGTATGGCTTCCCTTTAAAGATTTGTGGGGGGTGGGGGTACACGACATAGTTCAGTCTGTAACAATGGTATAGGCTTAAGAAGCTCTCTTAACCTTAGAGCAAAGATTAAACGCCAGAATCAAGAAGGCCGTGCTTGAAGCATGGTGTTATGAGGCAAGATGGTAATTTAAAAAAATTTTTTTCTAGGCCACACACACTGGAGAATCTGAGAGTATGATCCAAGTCCAGAAAATCACACATAGGCACAGAATTTTGTATGGCACTGCGAGGGCATCAGTTCTCCAGACCAATTACGGACTCGATGCTAGTAGGCGAGTCCTCTCTCAAAGCCTTCTTGCCCCTGATGAGATGGCGTCTGCACAGATTTAGGCAGAGGGTATGAAAGAAAAACATGCTTGATTTTGACAAAAATGGGATTCTGCTTAGGATTGGGCCTGTGATCCTATTGCCACTGCTCAAAAACCTCAGGCCTTGAAGGAAAGAAGACCGAGCTCAAGCAGATGTGCCAAAGGCGGCTACAACTTGAGCAGGAGTTGAGGTGGGCTAACCCTGGGGCCGAGCGGACAGAAGTTTTCTCACTTCTCTGTTAAATCAGGCATCATCAGAAATAACAGCAGTCCTCTCTCCGTGAGCATCTCGGAGTGACATTTCATATGCTTGGTGGGATAGCATCCTTGGGTTTTTGTACAGTATCCTCCTTCTAGATGCCACAGGGAACATTGGCAGTCACTGTAGAAATTATGAGGTGAGTAACTTAAATGAAAAAGACAATAGTGGAAGTCTGTGATTTCTGGATTTTACAGAATGGCCAAGGTACAGTAGGGCATTGGGACCTAATTTCCTTAGCTCTCTATCAGCTGACTTTGGTCTCCAAGAAATATCTTTAAACTTTGTGGTTTTAAGGCTCCAAAGTTGTGCTATTTACTGGTTTTTCAATGGTGCCAATAGTACCATGTAAGCTAAACTGTAGGAATTAAATCTGAATTTGGGGTCCCCAGCCTATAGTCATTCACAAAATTAGCCTTGGCATTTGAGAGTTGAGAAAAATCAGTCAGAGTGTTCTATGATTCAAACTGGAATTTAGGAAGTGTCTTTAATAAGTCACTGAAATCATTAGTTTTCTTATGCACTGGGATCCTGGTGTGAGGTTACTGCCAAAATATCAAGGAGGCCAAATAAATTTTCCTAATTGTACATATCCTCCAATTTCATATCAGACTCTGATTACCTTGTTCTTTAAAGTCCATTCTTTTAGGTGATCTTTACCCTTGACTTGGCAAATCCATAGCTCAAAAAATTTACATTGGCTTCTTCTCCACTGTCCCCCCCTCTTCCCCTAAGTCTCTCACTCTGTGCAATTCATCCTTTCCTCCCATTGCCTGGCTCTGTTGGCCAGATCAGACTAGCTCGCTGTGGTCTCTGCCAAACCACAGACATGTAATGAAGCAGACACTCTACTCCCCCTTGCTCTTGGCATGCTCTGAGGCCTCATGGCAGTGGGGAGCAGGAGAGGTTACTGACTTTGAGAACTGTGGCAGTACTTGAGTAGAGTGTTGGTTTCTCTACATGGCCTTGATTCATTTGCAAAACTGAACATCACCAAATTGCCCAATTATATTCTGACTCTTTCATTATCTCTTCCTCTTTTTTTAATCACTTATCCTCCTTAACCTCTCCAAGGCTCTCTGAGGGCTGTGGCTGATAGTTCAATTCATGTATCCAACAAGTCTACCACATTTGGCGCCATCAAGGGGCGGATAAGCTGAAGTTTAACTGCACACCATAGCTTTTCCAGGTCACAGATCAACTGTAATCCCTGCAACAACTAATGAACTCCAGCTCTTCACAGCTGATATTTCATTGACCAAAAGTTTCCTGTTTAGGACAGCGCTTTCCAAAGATGCAAGTCACATATGTAATTTACAATTTTCTAGTAGAGACATTTTAAAAGTAAAACAGGTGAAATCAATTACAACAATGTTTTACTTAACCCAGTATATCTAAAATGTTATTTTAGTATGTAATATAAAGTTGTTAATAAGATGCATTACAATCTTTTATCATACTAAGTATTTGAAATCTAGGACTAAATCTTTGAAGTCCTACTATACATCTCAATTTGGGCTAGCCACGTTTCAGGTACTCAGGAGCCATTAAGGCCAGGAGCTACCATGTTACACAGATCTAGAAGCTTACCACTTGTTAACAAAGGAAAACAAGTGAGTCCACTTGCTGCAGGGAGCAGAGATGGAACATCACTGGGGACTGATTCTCTCTGTAGGAACGCGCATCTCCATGGCTGTTGGAGTGACCTCTGGGGAAGCCGGAGCTGGCCATCAGCTGAGTGTCTCACCTCCATGAATGGGCCTGAAGAAAGTATAAAAGATAAATGAAGAATGGGATATCTTGGAAACTTTGGCTTGAGCAGAGTTCAGAACGTGTTCTGTTGTTCAGATGTCCCAGGCGAGGCTTAGGTCAGGACAGATTTGTCATTTCTGTCATTTGACTCTGTTTCTTCCTGTTAGGTTTTCCTCCTCTTAAGAGTTTAGAATCCACTACTACACTTCCGTAGCAGACAAGTGCTGAAACGTAGGCCAAATGGGAACATAAACCTTTGTGATGTTGAACCGTATGAAAGTATCCATGTTTAACCATTTTTTACCTACAGAATGGGCCCTTTCATATGGTTTCACCTATTACCTTTCATCCTAGAAGGCAAGAGTAGTCTTAAGGTTGTAAGCAAGGAAACCTGTATCTACATTCTAACCTGGTTGCTGGTTTTGTCCCAGGAAGTTATAGAAATTTTTAAGATGAGAGCAAACAAGTCACGATCTCCTGGGTTGTGGGACCCAGCGCCATGTCAGGCTCCTCACTTACAGACTCCACACTCAGTGCGGGAGTCTGCTTGAGATTCTCTTCCTCTTCCTCTGCTCCTCCCCCCACTTTGTGTCTCTCTCCCTCCCCTCCCTCTTTTCTGTCTCTCTCTCAAATAAATAAACCTTTTAAAATAATAATAATAACAACAACAACAACAATAAAAAGAGGCAAGCAAGTATCAGGAATGTATTCTGGTCCATAGAAGTATATACTCTTTGAAGTCAGCCTGGTCCATTTCTAGCCGCAAAGTTAACCTCCCCAGGAAGACAGATTCATTTGGAATCTCTTCGTGTATTTAACTCTATCTTGAACTGATCCTAGACCAAACTTTGTGTACTCTTCTCCATGTCCCCTTGAAGTACCAAGAGTAACTTCCCTCTCAGGGGCAGATGTCATGAAACACTCTTGGCTGCAGAACCATCCAATGATAGCATTATCTGAAGCACTTAATATTCAACTCAAAATATTCCTTTTGTGTTGATCCATAGCTATCCTGGCTCTTAGGGAACGTAGAGTCAAGGTCGTCACATTTGCTAGCCTCCCACCCATCTTGGCTGTCAGATTGCCATCAGACCTCAAGTCTAATCTACACTTTGTCTCACCATTAGTCACTGTTTCCTATTTGACTGCCTGCTGTGGGTCACTGTCCATCAACTTCAGCAAGTGGAACAATAGGAAGAACTGTGGCTCCTGGTGACCTTCCCCCCTCGGCCCCATTTGGTGTTTGTGTATCTCTTAGAATACAGTCACCCTTGTTGGTAGAGTGATGGGGACTGAAAAGGCCCAAGTCCCACTCTGGCTTCTTTTTATAAATAGTTGGGGATTTCTTTCTCAGAAATTAGGTATACTGTGTGGTCCAACAGCTTCCTGCTGTCTTGGAGCCTGTTGCCAGTTTAGATGGGAGAGCAAGAAGTCTTAAATATCCCTTTGGGATATAATCGTAGGCTTTCAACTCCATAAACTCTGCCTGCGAGTAAAAATAATCACCCCTAAATCCCATTTCTTAAAAGTAGCCTATTGTAATAGATATTTCTCCACTTTCAGAGGAGAAAGTCAGCTTCTGTGGACAGAGCTCTTATCCATTAAGTGATAAATAATCTGGGAAATTTGGCTACTGAGTCTCAAGCAGACTCCCGCACTGAGTGTGGATATATTTATCCTGGACAAATGGAGAAACAATCCAGTATTCAAGTCTGACTTTTAAGAACTGTGCTGTGCTAGAGAAGCAGTGAGGATTTTTTCCTATGTAGTCACAAGCTAGTCCACCCTTCCCACTAGCTAGCCCACACCCTTGGCCTTCTGGCTGCCTGCAGGCTCCCTTGGCTATTCAAGTTCTGTGGAATGGTTGGACCTGAAATATGGGGAACAGACTGTGTGAGAGAAGTCTGGGAGGGGTGGCCAGTCCTAGCCAAGAGCTACGTTAGTGTTGGTGCTTTTCCCAGAGGGGAGGAGTGTTCCCTGTCCTGGGCACTGCCATGTGTCAGCACAGACACAAACACAACAGTGTTCAGTTGAGCTGGCCTCCTCACAGTTCTTCTTTTCATCCTACAGAGGAGATGGGGTGCACCAGAGTATCCCTAAGACTGTGGTATCAGTGCTAGGAAGTGGGCAAGAAAACAGAAAGAGGAATCTGTTGCTATTCTTATAGCCCTGCATGGAGGGTTTGATGAATTAGCACCCAAGAGCTGATTTAGTGAAAGGAATGGTATAGCATCACAATACAGCCACGCCCACCCAAATAACAAGAATAAGCTGGATAAATAACAAAAATAACTTAGAAAGCAAACAAATATCTAAGAATGCAAATATTCAAATTGAACTAAATTCCAGAAGGGAATTAGGCCCTTCCTAAGAGAGAAAAAAAATGCATGGCTGCTGTCATTCTAGAAGCCCAGCTGCAGAAGGAGGCTACATACCTACCATAGGTGAGAATAAGGAGAAAGTAGCTCAACTTCATACACAACTTTTAAAGGCTACATGTTGGCTGGTATAAGGAAATTAAATCCCAGGTATTGTACCCACCCACCCCTCATTCTTTCCCTGTGAGGACTTTGCTTAATACACACAGTAGCAGCAAGTTGACAATGGAGGGCAGGGCCGAAAGATGAAAAAGACATCCCCCTCCCTACCCTGTGTACAGAGAGCATTCATCGAGTACCTAGCCATAACACACTACCGAGAAATTTAAGTACAAGGCAGGAGGATAGAAATAGACCCCATCAAAGCACGATGGCCCTTCACTGAGTATATAGAAGCGGCCCACGAAGAGTAAAGGGAACTCCACAGCAGCCCCAAAAGCTAGTGGCTGGGCTATAAAGTATAGAGAGAGATATCCGAAGTCTCACTATGGTCAGATCCCAAGCCCTACTGAGACCATCTTGAGCCTACCCTCAAAACATTTGAAACCAGTGGTGCACTGACTTTAACCAAAAAGATAACAAAGCCAAGACTTAGCTCTGCAACAGAGGAGACCGACTCAGCTCTCAATCCTAACAGCCTTTTCTAGGTATTTGTATTACTTTTCTCCATTTACATATATCTGGCATACGATAAAAAGTTATGACTCATGAAGAGGCAGGAACGGTAACTGAGAGAAACAATGTCAATAGAAGCAGACCTGCAGATGACCCAGATGTTGGAATTAACAGACAACATTGTAAAATGCTTTCTATAAATGCTTTTAAGGATCTAGTAGAAAAGGTGGATTATATATTCTTGAATAGATGGAGAATTTAAGCAGAGAACTGGAAGTTCTAAAAAAAAAAAAAAAAAGGCACCTGGGTGGCTCAGTGGGTTAAAGCCTCTGCCTTCAGCTCAGGTCATGATCTCAGGGTCCTGGGATTGAGGCCCACATCGGGCTCTTGGCAGGGAGCCTGCTTCCTCCTCCTCCTCTCTCTCTGCCTGCCTCTCTGTCTACTTCTGATCTCTCTCTCTGTCAAATAATTAAAAAAAAAAAAAAAGATTTTAAAAAAGTATATAAAAATAAAAAGAATGTTTATAAATTCCCTCTGAAACAAGGATTTCTTAGAAACAAACTACTAATCATTCTTGCAGAATATGTAAGAAGCAGTTCCAAAATCCTAACCCCTTCCCCCTTCCCGAGTTTATGCATTCGTACTTTTACAGGAGCCAGGAGTTCAAGTCTGCAAGTGTGTACACGACTACTATGTACAAGATACTGTATGAGAGGTACATAGTGGTACAGAGGAGACTCAGTCGTGCCCCTCAGGGAAATACAGTCTAGTGTACATAAAAGAGAATGAGATTTCTTCCGACAAGGAAGATTATGGAAAGCCTCATAGAAAACTTGGACATTGAAGAGAGGTAAGATTTCAAAATGCAGAGCTAGGGAGAAACCCATGGAAAGTAGGTAGGGTTTCTGTACATTGTTGTCAAGTTCCTGTAATAATGCCAGGACTACAGAATCTTCATCAGGACACAGATGATTGCACAGAGATGATAAGACAGGCCTGTACTTCCAAAAAGAAATTAAGTGAGACAGCTGGGCACCCGATAGGAATCCTAGAGGACATAAGAATTTGGAGCAGGGTGGGACTAGGGAAAAGAAGATGAGCATTGTGTTTTTCGGTATCCTAACAGGGCAAAGTCATATTTCTGGGTTTTGTTGGAAAATTAAATCACTCCTTTCTCTGAATTCTCTTATGTATATTGTCTATACTTCATATATGGTATTCATCTCATGTACATGTCTTCTTCTACCCTTGGTTTGTGAGCTCCCTCCAATAGTCATTCATTCTAAATGCCCATGCAATTGAGATTGTCATGTAAATACTAGGAGGTCAATGAATGTTTGCCAAATTGAAATTTAATTTAATCCCAGGCAGAGTATATAGGACTTGAATTCAGATCATCTGGCTACAACATCTGTGCTTTTAATCACCACCCTATATTAATGATGGCTTGTGGATAATCTTGAACAGTAAACCTTAAAATTTTGATTTTATGACACCAGCGGTGGGGAGCTAAGTGCTACATTTTTGGGCAATTAGGCGTCTGATTATATTCAGTGTGTGTTGGAAGAAGGGAGAATTTATAGACAGTGAGGTCGGTAAGAAGGCTTTTACAGCGGTTTGAGTAAGAGGATATTAGCTCTGAACCAGAGCAGAAGCAGGAGAAATGTAGAGGAAGAAGACACTTGAGAGGCAAGTGGTCACACTATCAGTGGACTTCTGGAGGACGGAAGTAAAGAAAAAAGAGTTAAAGCCATACTGAAGTTATTGATAAAGGGACAGAGGTGCAAAAAACCTATGATACTTTTCAGGGAAACAGGAAATGAAAAGTTTGAGATTTGGAGGGAGGATTAAAGGATATGAGGCAATCAGTAAATGAGAAAATGAATATCCTGCTGAAAAAAATCTTTAATTTACTGCTATAACCTGTTCCAGTACTTTAGAAATATCTTTTGATAAGAGTCATTTTCATCATCTTGTTTATATCTGATTTAATCTCTCATATATTTATTCCGACTTATTTTTTCTTCTGTTCCAAGGGTGGATGAAAATGGTAGAGTGTCGTTATTCCTCTAACAGCCTTCCCAGAATGAACACTTTCTTTTTTTTTTTTTTAAGATTTTATTTATTTATTTGACAGAGAGAAACACAGCGAGAGAGGGAACACAAGCAGGGGGAGTGAGAGAGGGAGAAGCAGGCTGCCTGCCAAGCTGGGAGTCTGATGCCGGGCTCCATCCCAGGACTCCGGGATCATGACCTGAGCCAAAGGCAGATGCTTAACAACTGAGCCACCCAGGCGCCCCCAAAATGAACACTTAAACACCATCCAAAGTAAATGGTATAAACGTACAAGAGAACATTTCTCTTTTGCATCAATTGTCTGTTGGTGACGGTGGTCTGAATTTATAAGTAGGCTGGATTACAACTGAATATTAACTTCTCTCCATTCTGTTTTTCTCGTAAATTTAGACCTAGCTTGTTGCTGCCCAGCCCTCTTTTCTGCACCTGAGATCTATGTGAGAAACAAATTTAAAGGGACATAGAAGGATCACAAAAACCAGCTTAGAGTGAGCCGAGAGAGATTCTTTGCGCCAAGGAACAGATGCAGTAGCCCTCCCGAGCTCTGAGAGCTGCCCTCCTCTTTGCCCTCCTCTTTGTTTATTGTTTTGGTGCCATATTTATTTATTTATTTATTTATTTATTTATTTATTGGTGCCTTATTTATTTATTTATTTGTTTATTTATTTATTTTAAAGATTTTATTTATTTATCTGAGAGCGAGAGGAGAGGGAGAGCGAGCACAGAAGCAGGGGAAGGGCAGAGGATGAGGGAGAAGCAGACTCCCCGCAGAGCAGGGAGCCAGATGCAGGCATCATCCCAGGACCTGGAGATCACCGCCCACTGGAGCCTAAGGCAGACGCTCAACCGACAGAGACTCCCAGGCGCCCCTTGGTGCCATATTTAAGCTGCTTGTCTTTCTCCCTCTTATCTTGAATGACCAGGCAGTTACTCTGTATTAAGTCTGGGTCATCAGCTGACAGTCTGTAAACTCTTCTAGAGACTTTCCGTTGTTAGCCCTTAGGCAATTATGTTTCAGGTGGAACAGTGTCCATCCAGCCTCTTTTCTGCCACAGTCCTGATTCTTCAAAATCTCATCTAGGTGGTTCCTCCTGGCTCTTCCTAATTTGGTGATGGAACTCCAAAGTTAATGTGTCCTCTCCTCACTCTACTCAAAGTCTACCCATCAGAATGTCTGATCCAAAAGAGCAAGCTCTATTAAGTGTCATTAGGGGTGTTTTGCTGCTGGTAGGATTAGTTTAATATATTTAAGAACCACTGCAAGAGTAAAATGATCATAAAACGTTTAGGGTTTCTTTTTTCTTTCTTTCTTTCCTTTTTTTTTTCTTTCTTATTACATTATTTACTTGTCTTCTTTCTGTCAAACCTGAAGCCAACCACTTTCCCCAAGCTGCCTGGAGAGGTATAGGAAAGGGAAGACACAAGACCTAAGAGAGATGGAGATGGCTCCTTCACAGGACAGAGACTGAGAAAGGCCGTGGACAGGCAAAAGAGCCGCAGGGCCTCAGAGAGGGCAGAGTCCAAAAGGACATCAGAGAACAGCTTTTGCTTCAGAGAGGGGTTCTTGGCATAACCATAGAGGAGGCTTCCAGACACAGTCCCAGCGCCCGCTCCAGCCCCAGCCACCCCTACCATGGCAGCCCCAGCCCCAGTGAACGTGGCTGCTGTGTGGATGTCCCTTGAGATGGCGCTGGATTTGAAGCTCTGGGGGGTGGAGGGAGGGAGAATAAGTGAGGTCAGGGGAGCAGGGGCTGCCAAGCTGCTGAGTGAGGTTCTCATCTGTCAGTGTCTCCCGCGGGTTTAGCACCCCGCAGACAGTGATCCACTCAACAGCTGAGAGGTGCTCCTGACCAAGAAGGGGGTGGAGGCCAACTTGACACAGCATCCATTTTCAGGAGGGGACAGGCTGTGGCCAGAGAGCCACTCCCAGCGCAGAGAAGACAGAGGGGCGGGGTTCTTGGTTCCTTAAATCTTAACACCCCAAGGACAAAGAATAGAAGGAAGAGATAATTCCCCACAAAATCTGGGGAAGCTGGAAATCAGAATGGCACGTGTGAACAGATTGAACCGACTTAAAGTTGAACCCTAAGCCAGTAGTGGGGAATCTGCACTGCCACTGTTTGCAGCCCTGAACCCTCGAAAAGCTTGGTAATGGTGACAGCAGGTGCCCTTAGTTGGGGAAGAGATGAAACTAAAAACAGGAGGATTGGGGGGGGGGCGCCTGTGTGGCTCAGTTGGTTGAGCGACTGCCTTCGGCTCAGGTCATGATCCTTGAGACCCAGGATCGAGTCCCACATCGGGTTCCCTGCTCGGCGGGAAGCCTGCTTCTCCCCTCTCACTCCCCTGCTTGTGTTCCCTCTCTGGCTGTGTTTCTCTCTATCAAATAAATAAAATCTTAAAAAAACAAACAAACAAAAAACAGGAGGATTGGGTTAAAATTTATATAAGAAACACTTAGACTCGGAGATCCTTTCTTTTGCTACTTGCTGAAAGACAGCTCTAGTCAGGAGTTTGGAAGATTCATCTCCAGGAAATCTGAAACCCCCAAGAGAAAAAACTTAAATGAATAAGTCCAATCACATCTCCCTCTACTGAAACCAGAATTGGCAAGTCCCACCAATGTACACAAAGCTTCTAAATAACCTATGTCAGGTGTTCCAGTCTTAACTGTGGGCAAAGAGCCAAGGATCACCCGACAAGGAGGAAGGGTCTGTCACCTGAAAGTCCCTCCAATACAGAGAAAAGCTACTTGGAACCAGAAACTGTACAAAGAGGTTGTAAACCTGCCCCTCCGAATAAATGAGTGAATGAATATGTTTGAGAGTAAGATTACCTCCATGAAAGAAAGAACAATACACTATTTTTTTTAAGATTTATTTGTTTATTTATTTGACCGAGAGAAACACAGCGAGAAAGGGACAACAAACAAGGGGAGTGAGAGAGGGAGAAGCAGGTCTCCCACAGAGCAGGGAGCCTGATGCAGGGAGCCTGATGCAGGGCTTAATCCCGGGACTCTGGGATCATGACCTGAGCCAAAGGCAGATGCTTAACTAAGCCATCCAGGTGTCCCAATATACTACTTTTTTAAGAAAAGATTTAATTTATTTGACAGAAACACAGCCAGAGAGGGAACACAAGCAGCTGGAGTGAGAAAGGGAGAAGCAGGCTTCCTGACGAGCAGGCAGCCGGATGCGGGGCTCGATCCCCGGAGTCCAGGATCATGACCTGAGCTGAAGGCAGAGGCTTAATCACGAGCCACCCAGGCACCCCCCAATATACTATTTTTAAAGTACCCTTAAAATTTTGAATATGATAGCAGAAATGAAAATTTTAATGGAGGCAACTAAAGGTAAAATTGAGGCCACGGCCCCAAAAGTGGAGTTCAAAAATAAATATAGGTAATGCTGGACAATAATGACAATCAGAGTATCAGCCTCAAAATCTATCATCTTAATAATAGACATTCTAGAAAAGAGAACTGAAAAATGGAGAGGAGAAAGTCATCAAAGAAATAATGCGTGGAAATTTTTAGATTAAAAGGGCCCAGGAAGGTATCCAACTCAATGGATAAAAATCAACCCACACCAAGGCATGTCATTAATGATACTTCAGAATACGATGGAAGATGCTAAAAGTTTCCAGAGAGAAAGAAACAGGACACGTATTAAGGACAAGGAATCAATGGCAACAGTAGAGACCAGACAATGGAGCGGTGCCTTTAGAGAGATTACTTTCAGTTTAGAATTCTATGGCTAGCCAAAATTTCACATGTAAAAACAGAATAAAGACATTTTGTAATGTGTCAGATCTTAGCAAGTTTGCTTCCCAAGGTTCTTTTTTCAGAAAACTCCTAGAAGAGGTACTTCACTAAAACAAAAAGGTAAACCAACAAAGAGGAAGACTGAGGTTGTAACTTAAGAGCCTGGTAAAGAGAACCAAGGTGATGAGGTGTGGTCTTCGGCAGATCCAGAGAGCAAGCAGCTAGAACAGCAAAGAGGCATGGGGATAGTCTCAAAGGAAGCACGAGAAACTGTTAACAGTAGTTACTTTGAAAGTAAAAGTGGGAGGGCAGAAAGGGGGCCTTTTTCCTTTTTTCCATTATAATTTCATGTAATGTTTGAGTCTTAACTATAGCATCCATTACTTTCCTAATATTTGTCTTAAGGAACATAGGCTGCCTCCCATGGACATCTCCAGTGGATGAGTTTAAGCTGTGGGTAATGAAAACAGAATTTTCCTTTTGTCCAGAATCTGCAAAGGAATTTTCCTAGGAAATCTTTAAATCCTCCTGCCAACCTTGCCCAAGAATTTTAGGCTGATACTCTCTCACTTTAGAAAAAGAGTCTGTGAGTTGGGAGGAATGTCTTTTGGGCAAGGAGGACTGAAACCCTCTCTGAGAAGATGCACTCCCCTCCTTTATTTCATTCTGAGGCTTTCCATAAATGTAGGGCAAAGGAAAGGTTTCTCTTAGATGGGTGGACTGCAGCAGCCCTTCCTTTTTTTTTTCTTCAAGAGCCCTTCCATGAGACTTTGCTCCACTCCAAGACCTTCATTACCAATAATTAATCTCAGATGGAAGGTTCAGTGCTACAGGCTTCTTCTGTCTTTGACCCAAGAGAACATGTTGTGAATAGTTTGTTTGTTTGCATGCCAGAGATCTGATCTTGACCCAGAAGAGCTGATAGGATCATAAAGCCAGAATTGATCTTTCCTCCTCAGTATTCTTTCTCTGCAAAATGGGGGCTGTGATATCTTAGCCCGAGATAAATGCGGTATTAATATATGTCATGGGTGGAGGAAAAAAGAGGTTGCTTGTTTTAGTAAGTGCTGTATTGCTTAGTAATAAAATTAAAATCACTCTGTAGTGTGTTCTAATCCCCATGCTTTCTTTGCTGTTTCTCAATGTATTTGGATTATTCACTCTAGAGCAACCAAGCCAAATGTCCGACCACCCACTTTCCTCTTCCCAGCAAATAAATTAAAGAGAGGCCAACTGAAATCTGGGCCAAGAACTTAGATGGCTTGTATGTCAGACTTTTGTTCCATGATCTGAAACTCAAAATAAATCAAAAAGGAAATATTTTCCAGATACCAGCTAATTCACAAAAAACATCTTCAGCCTCTTAAGCCTTCACACAAGTAAAGCCGATAAACAAACCTGTGAACACAGATGCAAGGATTTAGAGAATGATTCCTACAGGCACAAACAAATGCTCTCATAGTGCAGTCTTCCTGAAGTCCATGTTTGAGTTTTGGGCTCTAAAACTTGAGTGAAATCTGAAGGACTTTTTGGGTCCAAGAAGTAACAGAAACAAATGGTGGAAGGCGTAGAACACAGGACCTTTGCAGAAGGGTTCTTGGAGACAGATTTTGAACTCAGAAAATAATGTGACAAAGAAACTTGCGAACAGCCAATAAGGAGAGAACAAAAGGAAGTTGGTATCAGTGGCAGAGGAGGATCTTTATATCAGAGGGTAAGAAATAACTTTCTAACTGCAGAAGTTGTTAAACACAGAGATGACCGAGGGAATGTTGTACAGTCCAAGCTCTAAAGCAATGGAGGTTGCATTAATTTCACTATACGGACTAGGGTTCTTTAGAGGAAGACTTGCAGATATAGGTGCTCAACAACAGTCTCTCCCAGATACCACAAATCTGATATTCTAAGCAATGGGTAGGAAAAGGAAACCATTCAGCACAAATTTGGTGCTTCGGCTTGGCCACAGCACCTAAAGTGTCGTTCATTTGTCTGCAGGACAGTACATGCTGCTCGGCGGTGAAGCCTGATCACAGGGTCAGGGAATTGTATAAGCAGGGGAGCAAAGAGAAATGACGGGTCTGAGGGGTCCTAGAAAAGATAAATCTTTTTCTGGCCCTTGTTACCAAGTATGGAAAAATTTGGAAAAGAGAGGAAAAGGACCTGGAGAACACATCCAGAAATGAACAAAGACATGGTACCTATGAGGTAGAGACCATCAATCGAGAGAGGAATATGTATAATTAGACTGATCCAAGAATTACTTTGTCTTTACACTATCCCTTTCTGTTAAGGAGATATAATGTCTTCCTTTGCCAGATAGAGTCTCTTTCTTTTATAAAAGAACACTGCCAAATTATACTTCAAGTTACTGGCAAACTCAGGACTAACCTACAAGTTTTCTCCTTTTGGCGAGTCTGTATACTGGAATACGGCCATTCTTCCATCCATATGACAATTTCATTCCTTACCTTGGCTTCTGTTTCAACTGCTAACCTTTATCTCCTGTCCTATAGCTGGGATGAAAGCAGCTCCATCAGCAGTGGGCTCAGCGATGCCTCGGACAACCTCAGCTCAGAAGAGTTCAATGCCAGCTCCTCCCTCAACTCCCTCCCAACGACTCCCACTGCTTCTCGCAGGAACTCTACAATAGTGGTACGTGAGTTTGCGAACACCTAGGCCACCTTCTCAAAATGAACCATGGGCAGATGAGTTTGAACCTACACCCACCCACTCGGTGGGATTGGTTCCCTTGTACCTTTGGCCAGGTCCTTTCAGAGCTGGCCCAAAGAAACCTGAGGCTACCAAGCAGTCATGTAAGACATTTGCTATTATCCTAGGAGCCCCTGTATTTAGTGCCCACACCAACTTGGAGCAATGGTGTAAGAGCTATTCCAACCAGAGAAGGAAAAAAGAAAAACCCCGAGATACATAGGATGTCTTTTCTTCGGCCCCTAGAGATGTAGGTAGAAACCCTGGGTTGACATACACTCGGGAAGGAGCAGGGCCACCCACCCACCAGAATCAGTCCCCTCTGCCTCCTTTTGTCCGTTCCCAGGTGAGCATCTCACTCTGCTTTTTCTCTTCTTTTCTTCAGCTCCGCACAGACTCAGAGAAGCGCTCACTGGCTGAAAGTGGGCTGAGCTGGTTTAGCGAATCAGAGGAGAAGACCCCCAAAAAACTGGAGTACGACAGTGGTAGCCTAAAGATGGAGCCCGGGACTTCGAAGTGGCGGAGAGAGCGGCCTGAGAGCTGTGATGATTCATCCAAGGTTGGAGAACTGAAAAAGCCTGTGAGCCTGGGACACCCCGGTTCCCTGAAGAAGGGCAAGACCCCGCCAGTGGCTGTCACATCCCCCATCACTCACACAGCCCAGAGCGCCCTCAAAGTCGCAGGTGAGCCTCAAGGAAAGGAAGGGACAAGGGTGAAGACCTGTTTCTTTGGTTGCTCCTCTTCTTAATGGTCCTTAACTCATAGGATGATAGACGTTCACAGAGTGCTTTAATGTGTGTGATCTGGTCTTCACAACAGTCCTGTGAGTTAGGGAAGATGGTTATTCCAATCTCGACTCGACAGCTTTAGAAATAATGACTCAAAAGGGTTAAGTGGCAGAGCCAAAAATCATGCAGCTCAGAAGAGGTAGAGGAGGGAGTGTGCTATGTTCAGTGACTAGTTTGACCTGCCTTCAAACACTTCCCAAGACAATTGGCTGGTGTACTTGTCTTCACAAGGTGCTTGACCTCCCAGGGAGGTCCCAAGAAAACAATAAATCAGAATTGTATTGCTCCCAAAGCTGGCCCATTGGGTAACTTCTTGCCTTTGTCCATGTTTCCCTCTAGTCTCTACTTACCAGGAGGTATGGCCATACTCCGTCTGCATCCCCTCCTTTTTTTCTTTCCTTGACCCATTGTGCGATGCATTTCTTTCTTAATAACCTTGTGGTTCCTCTGCCATTTGAACCAGAATGGACTATCCTGCTATAGAAGGAAAAAATAACAAAAAGCAAAACAAACAGAACCCCAAGGATACTCCTACCCAGTCTCCTTCCCCTGGCAAGAAATGTCATCAGCTTACATAGTATTCACTTACCTGTGTTGAGGCCACAAAATTCCAAAGTACACTGACAATGTTTCCTTCTCTCGTGGAGGGAAAGAAAAGGATTTGCCAGGATATTGCCAAGATGTTGGCCAGTTTCGGCTACCCTTACCTCCTTTCCTGCCCTCTTGTAGGCAAACCTGAAGGCAAAGCCGCCGACAAGGGTAAACTTGCAGTGAAGAACACGGGGCTGCAGCGCTCCTCTTCGGATGCTGGCCGAGACCGCCTGAGCGATGCTAAGAAGCCTCCCTCTGGCATTGCCCGCCCCTCCACTTCCGGATCTTTTGGCTACAAGAAGCCACCTCCTGCCACAGGCACAGCCACCGTCATGCAGACGGGTGGTTCCGCCACTCTTAGCAAGATCCAGAAGTCCTCAGGCATCCCTGTCAAGCCTGTGAACGGACGCAAGACAAGCCTAGATGTGTCCAATAGTGCAGAGCCCGGATTCCTAGCTCCTGGTGCCCGTTCCAACATCCAGTACCGAAGCCTGCCCCGGCCAGCCAAGTCCAGTTCTATGAGCGTGACCGGCGGCCGGGGCGGACCTCGCCCTGTTAGCAGCAGCATTGACCCCAGCCTCCTCAGCACAAAGCAGGGGGGCCTTACCCCCTCCAGACTGAAGGAACCTTCCAAGGTGGCCAGCGGGCGGACCACTCCAGCACCTGTCAATCAGACGGATAGGGAAAAGGAGAAAGCCAAAGCCAAGGCCGTGGCCTTGGACTCGGACAACATCTCCCTGAAGAGCATTGGCTCCCCAGAGAGTACTCCTAAGAACCAAGCCGGCCACCCCCCCGCCACCCAGTTGGCAGAGCTGCCACCAACCCCTCTCAGGTACCCAAACTGGACAGCTTCTTCCTCATCTGTCTGCTCTTTCTTTTCCATATCCATGTACTCCTGAGAGGAAGCGAGGCCTGGCCTAGCCCTTGTTGCCTCTGGGCCTATGCACAGCTCTTCTCCCAGCCCCTACCTCCCCACTCCCCTGTATGCCTCTTTCAAAACTCACCATGTTTATTCTATTTCCCCATCAACCCTTAACCTGTCTTCAGCGCTTGTCCTAGTGGTTTTACGCTTGTCTACTGACACACGTGTATCCATTTGTATGTAAATCTGCCTGGGTCTCCCACATGCACGTGCCGTCCCCCTCACTAAGACTCGGAGGACCCCAAGTCCAACAGCAGATTTCCTTCCAACATATTTCGTGACAGCACTGGGGTGAGCCTCTGTGCTTAAACAGCCAGACACGGGGAACGGAAACTAGGGGTACTCTGAGGTCCCCTCTGCCTCTTGCTTCTGGAACTCTGTGGTTCAAAATATTTTATTTCATTTTCACTTCCCTCAGGGCCACAGCTAAGAGCTTTGTCAAGCCACCCTCACTAGCCAACCTAGACAAAGTCAACTCCAACAGTCTGGATCTGCCATCATCGAGTGATGCCCACGCGTCCAAGGTCCCAGACCTGCATCCCCCAAGTTCAGCAAGCGGGAGCCCTCTTCCTTCTTGCTTCACCCCCAGTCCAGCACCCATTCTCAATATTAACTCAGCCAGCTTCTCCCAGGGTCTGGAGCTGATGAGTGGTTTCAGTGTCCCCAAAGAGACCCGCATGTACCCCAAACTGTCAGGCCTGCACAGGAGCATGGAGTCCCTCCAGATGCCGATGAGCCTGCCCAGTGCCTTCCCCAGCAGTGCTCCTGGTCCCCCCCCACCTGCCCCCGCTGCTGCACCCCAAGAGGAAGAGACAGAAGAGCTGGCCTGGAGCGGAAGCCCCAGAACTGGGCAGTTGGACAGGTGGGTGGAGAGAGACACCTCTGAGTCTGGGTCTGCCCGTGTGCCTCTGGCTCCTTTCGCCATTAGTTAAAACAGTCCCCTGTTTGTCACATTGTGGCTTAGAACATTTTTTCACCCCCGTTAAGTAATTTCATTTGCTTCATGACAGCTCTCTGAGATAAGGAGGACTTTACACAAATTACTGTGTGTACACATTGTTATTGTGATGATTGCACACTGAGGCACCTGCACACAGACATTAAAGGCCAGAGCCAGGATTTCATAATTAGTTTCACTTGTCCAAAGCATTGGCTTTTGGGGTTAGACCGGTTTCTATTATATCCCACCTTAATAGGATCTTTTAAATAGCGGGCCACATCCTGATTCCCAGCAGACAAAAACATTTAGCATTACAAGGGAATCTCTCAAGTTGTAAGCCCAGAGGCGAACGATCTTCCTATTTTGTTTATAGAGATAAAGGGACTCAGAATTTGACGTCCTGTGTTGTGTCATGCAAACCTATGGTCCCAAACTCTGGTTTCTGAGATGGACTCATATGCTTTTCTTTCTTTTTTTTCTGCACAGTAATCAGCGGGATCGGAACACTCTTCCCAAGAAAGGGCTCAGGTAACACTTCCATGTATTTGTCCTTCCCTGTATCTGGGGCTCCTGGTCTGACCTGTCCTGGGTCCCAGTCATGAATTCAGTGTCCGCTTAAGCTGAGTTACCTGCCTGTGGTTCCTGTGTGTGTCCATATACTTCCTCGTGCCACCCCCAGGCTTCCCGTGTGTGTGAGGCGGCTTTATAGCCTGTGTTCTTCCTTGGTGACAGAAGAGAAACAAGTCACCACGTGGGAATCCTCCACCTGCCTGTCCCAGCCTGTGCTAGCCCAATCCTGACCAGACATCCTCTCTGTAATTTTCCTCCCTCAAAGTTGGAGGGAGAACAGGCTTCCCTGGGGGATCATTCAGATGGGCAAGAGCAAGATACCCCAGTCCTCCACAGGACTGCGGCACTGAGTTCTTCAGTGAGGTGAAGAACTGCCATTGGGAAGGCCACATATGGAGCCATAAAGCTCTGTCCTGAGCTTCAGGGTAGAGGCTCTCCTGCCCCTCATTTCAGTCCCCACCTCAGGATATCCCATAGAGATACCTGCTGGTCCTTTGGGCCCCTCTTGATGGTATGGGGGAAGATGCTGAGTCAGCACGTGTCTTCCTCGTCTTCCTCCCTCCTCAGACAGTTCTGTCTGCTCCCCCTCTTCCCTGTCTTGCGTTTGGAACCTCTCCACTCACCAGACCTCTGATAGCACTTTGTAGCTGCGCAGGCTGAATCCCTCTGTGTGTCCCACAGGTACCAGCTTCAGTCCCAGGAGGAGACCAAGGAGAGGCGACACTCCCATACCATTGGTGGGCTGCCCGAATCCGACGACCAGTCAGAGCTGCCTTCCCCCCCTGCACTCTCCATGTCCTTGAGCGCAAAGGGCCAACTTACCAACATAGGTCAGTGCTTCCGGTCACTCGCTGTGGCACGGGATGAAGCAGGGCTCACCCTGCCGCGTGAGGCAAGGCAGCTGGACTTCAGGTTCCATCTCCTGTCTGACCCCCACTATATTGGGTCGCTTCATGGTGCCTCATTTATCCATCCAAACTCAGGCAAAGTGCTCTAAGATCCTCAACTGAAAAGTCACCCCCCGCGCACAAAGGGTAGGGTGCTTGTAGCATCAGAGAGTCTGAGCGATGGCGCAGTAAAGCCACCAACCAAGGCCGGGAGATCAGACTAGTACAGGGAGCATGCGGTCGGTGCTAGAAAGGAGCCGTCCGGCCCAGGGCAGCAATACAAAACGGTGTGGCTGGCGGAGAGGAAGGAGGGAACAGTTGTTGGTTGCAGACATTAGAATCTGCCTCCAAACCCAGCAAAGGGCGACTTCTCCAGCTGCTGTAGCGGGGCAGGACCAGCCTAGCCCTGAAGGCTGCGTGGCGAAAGACACGTCCTGGCCACACCCTTTCAAAAGCCTGAGAAGAAAGGCTGGCGAGGAGGGAAGTAGGAAGAGACTGCTGATTCAGAGGCAGGGAGGGGAAGAAGCTTCAGGTGGACGCCTGGCCCAGGGGAGCAGCAGGCCATGATGGGCCCAGTGGGAGCCCCTTAAGGATAGAGCCTGGGACAGGCTTGTGTGGTTTGCTATGTCTTTCTAGATCCACCTCCTCGTTCAGCTGTGTGAAGGAACGCAGTAAGGGGACACAAGGACAGGCTGTGGGACAGCTATGGGGAATTTGAGGAAAAACTAAGAATCAGGTTCATTTTGCCTAGAGAGGGAAGTGATTCGTAAGGAAAGGTCATCTGCCCGCTGGAGGGCCATTAGGTGGGGTACAGGGCCAGCTTGCTGTCCATCTGCGCTGAGGTCCAAACCAGAGGAAAGGCACGGCGGCTGCCTGCTGAAGGCGCTGGGCTAAACCGTGATCACCTCACGTATTTGAACGGGCCAAGGAGGTATAAGGTCTTCTTCTGCACAGGTCCTTATGGAGAGACTAGAAATCCACCTGCCTCTGTGGGGGCAAAAGAACAGGCAAGGGGAGCTGTGGGTGTGAACCCTGGAGGCTGGAACCCCAGCAGGGGGAGGGGTGAAAGAGAGCAGTTGCTGCCGGTCACCTGGATTCAGTGGAGCCCATTTTCAAAGCAGATTCTAGGAGCCTCACCTGACACTCTCACCTGCTCTATCTGTCTGCCCTTCCAGCCAGGGGGACGCTGGGCAGGGAGGGCTGTGTTTCTTGCGTCAGAACCAACCAGTGGCCTAGAATGACACCGCTTGTGGGCGGAGCCCACCGGAGCCCATAGCCTGGCCCCCTTCTCTAGCTGCCTCTTTGTCATCATTCAGATCTGAGTCTTGATCTGAGTTCTTAGTCGTCCCAGACTGCCAATTGTATTTTACGGAACCACAACATCCCATTTCATTGGCACATTCAAGTGATGTGAAGGTTTCAGAAAAGCTGCCGGGCCCCCAGCCTGACCTTCAAAAGAGACAGTTCCTGGGCAGGCAGGGCTGAGGGAAGGTCTTTTAAAATAGGAAAAGCTGTGCCCCTTTATTCCCCACAGCAGGGTCCTTCTCCATTAGGGCTCGCTGTCACCAGGAGAGACTCCACTGCTAATTAGCCCCTGCGTGCACACTCCCACTGCCCCCTCACTCCTCCCTCCCCTGCCCCCACCCCCACCATTTGTCTTCCATGCTCCTGCTGCTGCGTTCCCCAAGGGACCCAGAGAGCTGATGACCCTGCCTCTTCTCCTGCCCTCCCCCTGCCTCTCCTGTCCCCCTCCCCTCTGTCCTTCCAGTGAGTCCCACTGCGGCCACCACGCCAAGAATCACCCGCTCCAACAGCATCCCCACCCACGAGGCGGCCTTCGAGCTGTACAGCGGCTCCCAAATGGGGAGCACCCTGTCCCTGGCCGAGAGACCCAAGGGGATGATTCGGTCAGGATCCTTCCGAGACCCCACGGACGATGGTGAGACTTCATGCCAGCGCGGTTCACGCTCATTCCAGCTCTGCTGGGTCCCCCCACCTGCCACCACCGCCACTGCCGCCACCACACACACGTATATGAATCACAGAACATCGAGTCGGGGCCATTTCAGCTCTTTCTTCCCATCCCTTGGAAGGGTCTGGGGGCCCAGAAACCTTTGGGTGGCACCGTATGGCATTGGGGCTTTGGGCTGGAGCACCTGCCATCGGGGCCGGGGGAGGGAAATGGAGCGTGGAAGGGTTACACGGTACCCCTTGGAGTGCTCCCGAAACTCTAACTCCTCCCTTCCTCATTCTAGCAGCAACCTCTCCAACCCACAGTCTCTCAGCAAATGTGAAAAGATCCAGGGATGTAAGGGTGGCTCTTAAATCCTGGGGAAGAATTAGGCATCTCATTCCTCTTGCGAGAATGTTCCAAAGGTTAACTTCAGGGAGGGCCCTATGGTTGTTTGTGATGGTGTGGGTGTTAATGGCCAGAGCCTGGAAGACAGGGCTTAATGGAGAGCCCACTTCCCACTGGTGTTTTCAGGATGCTCTCTCCGGAGGGCAACCACCTTGCAGGGGTGCTGTGGTTCTGTCAGTGGGGCTAGTGAAGCATCAGAGTGAGGCTGTTAGACTTGAGTCCGCTGGCCATCCACATGGTCCCCAGAGCTAAGAAAAGGAGGCACAGGTCAAATGGCAGGATTTGTTCCGAGCAGCTCTGATGGAAAAACTCCCTCTTCCGCAGCTTAAGTACTTTCCTGCCTGGGAAGAGAAGATGATGCCTGTCCACGAACATCTCCTTTCCCTCTCCCTGCCCCGCGGAGCAGCAGTAGGTTGAGCAAGGGCCCGCCGTCCCCGGCCTGCCCGAGAATGTAGACTGAAGGAGGAGGCTAGCTCTGCTCAGGGCTGTGCTTCATCAGCTGACACCTGCCTGCTCTGGGCTGTTGTGATGCCAGCTGGGTCCTCTGTGGTGTTCTTCCTGTTGGCTCCAGATGCCCTCCAGAATCAGAATCCAAACTCCTGCCTTTGGGCTCTGCCCAGGAACCCCTTGTCCCTAGAACCCTCCGCTAACTCTGTGTTCTGCTTCTCTTTCAGTTCATGGCTCAGTGCTGTCCCTGGCCTCCAGCGCCTCCTCCACTTACTCCTCAGTAAGAGCGCTACTTCTCTTCCTCCCTCAGCCCCTCTCGCTTACCATTGCCCTGCTGCCCGGAACCTGGGTTGGTTGGGGAACTGGGCAGGGGAGGGAAGCTCTTACCTGTTCATGAGGCCTTGTGGATCTGGGGTGGGGGCAGGGGAAGGTGCCTAGAACTTGGAGCATTCGGTTGAGTGCATTGGTTCCTCGGTGGTCTTCCTAGCCTCACCACTGATTCCTGAGCAAACTCTGGTGCCTTTGGTTCCCCTCCTTTGAAAACTCGACAGTCCCCTTATGATAGAGCCCATTCTGTGCCAGGGTAAGTGGGAAGCATTCATGGCAAGGTGGGCTAGGAACGTTTAGGTTTATAGGACTCCAGCATGCTAATAGCATACAGAATTTACCAAGTGTTCCTTGTGGGGGACTGGGCATGCTGTGTTTGGGCATCAGATGTAACTCAGTTCTCAGATTTGTTTTGCCCCCAATTCTTTTATTCCTTCAAGTTAGTGGCAGTAAGGATTAGTCTTCAGATGAACCAGAGTTTCATTTCCTAGCCTTCTTGGCAATGACAAAGTTGGCTGGAGACAAGTTCCAGAGAAATCTTTTATTGGAACCCAAGAATAGGGTCTCAGGCCACCTTGTGAGGGGCCAGGGCCAAGACTCTGGGTTTCAGCCTCTCCGTACCTCTGAGTCACACTTCTTCAAGTTCTCCGCCCTGCCACTTGGGGCCTGTCTTCCTCACCTCCGTAGTAACTACCTCCTTCTCTCTTTCTCTCCTTCTGTGCTCCTTCTTCAGGCTGAGGAGAGGATGCAATCAGAGGTAGGGTGCGAGCCTTTGTCTCTGCCTGTGCCCCATTCTGCTTCCAGATCCTTCTGCTGCTGCCATAAGTGTGTATTTCTCTCCCCTTCACAGCAAATCCGGAAGCTTCGTAGGGAACTGGAATCCTCCCAGGAAAAAGTGGCCACCCTGACGTCTCAACTTTCTGCCAATGTGAGTGCCATGAAGCAGGGAAGACCCAGGCAGTTACTTTGGCCCAAAGTCAGATAAGTTCAGCCAGAGGAGGAGAATTCTCTCCTAAAGTATCCCCTGGGCTTAGATTCCAAGGGAGTGGGTCCTGTTCGCAGCTTTATGACAGAGGATTAGGGGACTGGCCTCCTCTGAGTCTCAATTTTTATAGAGAACTGTTTTTGTCCCCACCCTAATTAATAGGTATGGATAAGTTCATGCTCCGCAGTCTTTGAACTCCCTAGAGAAAGGGAGGAGGATTATCAGTGGTTCTGCATGGAGGTGGGAACCACCTTCCCCTTGGCCATGGACACAAGGACTCATGTATTATAGAACGCTTAGAACTGTCTGCCACTGCCCTGGGACATGTTCCTGTCTTTGTTCAGGCCACATACCTGGGCGGGCATGGAACCAGCTATTACCATTGCACCTGGCAAGCGTGACGTGACTTAGTAACAGGCTCTCCTTGCAGTCCAGCTGCCTCACTCACAACTGCCTCTGCTTAGCCGTCTCCTTGGGCAGGGGCTGGAAATTACCTGAGCTTTAGACTGGGAGCCAGAATTCTTTGTTTCTGCCCACAACCTGCCCTCAGTCCATCCCAGTAGAATGAGTAGAATGAGTGTTTGTCTTTCTGTGGGCCTTGGTTTTTCCTGTGAGATGAGGGGAATGAGGCCACCTCCTCTCACTAGGCAGTGGTAGTTTCTCCCCTGTGACCAAGTTGCAAACAGAGAACATAAGAGCCATTTTCCCCCAAAGCTGTAAACAACAGCTGAGCCGGATCTGCAGGGAGCCTTCCAAGTGTTCACACAAAACTAACCATGTCTGCAGTTTCCGCAGGAGTTTCTGGGTTTCTTCTTGTCCCTTCCTCTCTGGGGAACCCAGCTGTCAGGCGCAGGGGTCTTCCCTTGGGATCAGGTAGAAGACTGTCCACCAAGATTTCGCATGTTTCCATTTCAACAGTGGTTCCCTTGCCACTATGCTGGTTATTCTCTATTCCTCTTTTGCCAAACCCTCCACTCATAAGTTGTATACTCACCAGCTTGTGGAATCCCATGTCACACACCGTCTTCCACTCTTGGGGACTCATACAAATATAAGCAAGAACCATCTCTCCCCTCCCTTGTGCCCCACCCACCACGGCTGGTGGCCTGGGGCATGTCCTGCACACCCCAGGAAATTCACATCTGGGAGATGCGGGGGGGGGGGGGGCGCAGGGAGAGGCGCCGGGGAGGCAGAGAACATTAGTGTGTCTGATTCATTGACACCGAATCTGTCAGCCGTCATGCTGTTAAGGCTGGGTGAGAGCCAAGAAAATGAATTTAGAGAGTGATTTTCCTTCGAACAGGAAGTTCCCTTTGGCTAAAAGAGAACAAACCAAACACCCAGACACCACGGGTTCTGAATTTTAGAGGCAGATTCCTGCTAAGGGATCCCTTGATTCCTGACAGAGCTTTTGTCGTGTTCCGTGGAATTTCCCAGCTGCCCACGAGGAGGGCACGTTCCAGACAGGGAGGGGCCACAAGCCATTTCACCTCTCCCAGGTGCCAGCCTCTCTCTGGCACCACTGCTCAGCCCTGAGGTCCTACGGGCACCCTGGGGAGGCTGAGGGTTAGGGAAGGTTCAGGGAAGGGAGAGGATGTGAAGCAGCTGGGAAGAACGCCATCTGGAGCAGAGGGAGCCCCCAGTGAGAAGGGAAGCCAGCCGTTGTTGGGGTCCCTCATGAGGAGATGTCCAGGGACTCCAAGTAGGCTTTTTACAGACCTAGGCAGGGATGTAGAGAAGTGAACAAGAGCTACCCCAAGGCCAATAAAAACAGGAGTTCCCTGTACAACAGGTGAAAGTGAGCGGCTCAGGGTCATGACATAGGTCTGCCAAGGAGAGCCCAGACCTTGACAGGTTCATGGTGCGTGCACGTGGACAAGGTGGCTCACATATGGCAGCTGCTGCCATACCGATAAATGAAGGTAGCCTCCAGGTATGTTTCAAGGGCAGAGCTGAAACTAGAATCGGCCCAACAGGGAGAGAGAATCAGTGGCCCACAGGAAGCAGTGACGGGTGTCACAGACCTATGTCCTCGAGCTCTGGATAAAGATCTGCCCAAAATATGCCTGTCACTTCTTACTAGGGTCACTGACTTGCTCAGATACCCTCCAGTGATGGCTGTTTCTCCACCCCTTCATGTTCCCCTTTCTAGCCTCATGCTTCATTCCCGTCACCTTTCCTCTATATCTTGCCACCAGGTGAACAGCTTAACCTACTAGCCCTGCTCCAAGTGGCCCTAGCTCCACCCTCCCCGGCCGGCCTCCTCCTCGTGAAACGCACGTGACATCTAGTGGCCAAACTTCAGAAGGCCCCTGAAGTTTTTGTGAGCTACCTCTCTCCAGCCCTGCAAAGGCAGCGGGGAGAAACCAGGAACTAGGAGAAGCGGGATGGAGTTGAGAATGGAGGGTGCTTAAGAGCAGAGGTGGAAAGAAGCACCAAATGGTTTCGAGTGGGAGGTGATTTGGACCCATGCAGGCCAGCCTGCCAGGCAATGCAGGAGTTAAATCAAGATAATAGGAATGACCCAGAGATTATAGCCCTCCTGAAGAGCAGAGGGACCATCCGTCCCACCTCTGGTAATGATACGTACTGATCCCACGTGTCCAAGAGCCTCCAGAAGCCTGCCCTCCCTGCCCAAATGCTGCCTGTACCACTTCATCATTCATAAAGTCAGTCCCTGCCAGAAAATCTCTTCGGGCCAGAAAGGTGTTTGATTCCACATTCTCTGCTCAGGGAAATAATATTCAAAAATCACCAAGAGGGTTGTTGGCAGTGCTTAGACACAGAAAATCAGCTAAACTACGTCCCATAACAGTCTTTTTTTCCTCTAAGCCTCAGGCAACTTAGGAACCTCCTTCTATATTTATTTCAGGCTAATCTAGTGGCAGCTTTCGAGCAGAGCCTGGTGAATATGACATCCCGCCTCCGACACCTGGCAGAGACAGCAGAAGAGAAGGTACTAGAGCTGGGACTTCTCCTCCCGCACAGACCAGGGCTAACCCCCACCCTGCTCTCCTGAGCACTGGTTTCCCCCTCCCCTCCCATCACCCTGAAGCCTCCCCTCAGAATTCCTTGCCTACACTATCGAGTCTGCAAGGATTCCAGTGCCTAGCCCTCTGCTGGGCACCAGTAGGCACTCCCAATGCCAGCTAGTAACACTATGGTCATATCTCTCTTAGGACACTGAGCTGCTGGATTTACGAGAAACCATAGACTTTCTGAAGAAAAAGAACTCTGAAGCGCAGGCTGTCATTCAGGGAGCCCTTAATGCCTCAGAAACCACACCCAAAGGTAAGATATCCAGCCACAGATCAAAGGAGAACAGGAGTGGGTTGTTGGAGATTTTTATCTATACCTGCAATATGCCAGGCTCATATCAGATTTTTAGAAGGTAAGGGCCCTTCGATACCCTTCAGTGTGGTGCTCTGGACTGGTCAGGGCCAGGGGCATGACCCCACCATCCTGGGGATGAGGGAGAGTAGAACAGACCATGGGTCCTCTCTTGAACCTTGAGGGCAGAGCCCAAGAACTGTCAAAAGCCATCATTAAAACAGCACTTTATTCTTAAAAAAAAAAAAAACAAAACACTAAAGGTATTCTTACCATTTTATCCAGCAGTTGCACTCTTTGGTATTTACCCAGAGGAGTTTAAGTTTTACATCTTCAGAAAAACCTAGATGTCTACAGGCACCTGGGTGGCTTAATCTATTAAGTGGCTCCCTTCTGCTCAAGACATGATCCCAGGTGCTGGGATCGAGTCCCACATCAGGCTTCTTGCTCAGCAGGGAGCCTGCTTCTCCCTCTGCCTGCTGCTCCGCCTGCTTGTGCACACTCTCTCTCTCTCTCTCTCTCACTCACTGACAAATAAATAAATAAATAGGGGCGCCTGGGTGGCTCAGTTGGTTGAACGACTGCCTTCGGCTCAGGTCATGATCCCGGAGACCCAGGATCGAGCCCCACATCGGGCTCCCTGTTCGGCGGGAAGCCTGCTTCTCCCTCTCTCACTCCCCTTGCTTGTGTTCCCTCTCTCACTGTGTTTCTCTCTGTCAAATAAATAAATAAAATCTTTAAAAATAAATAAATAAATAAATAATCTTTAAAAAAAAAAGCCTGGATGTCTATAGCAGCTTCATTCATCATCACCAAATCTTAGAAGCAACCGAGATGTCCTTCAGAAGCTGTGCTAAGGCCAGTCGATGAAATACTATTCAGCATTAAAAAGAAATGAGCTCTCAAGCTATGAAAAGATATTGAGCAGTCTCAAATGCACATTACTAAGTGGAAAAAAGCCAATGAGAAAGGGCTACGTGTTGTATGATTCTACCTGTACAACACTCTGGAAAAGACAAAGCTTGGAGACCCTAAAAAGATCTGTGATTGCTGAGTGGAGTGGTGAGGGTGAGTAGGCAGAGCACAGAGGATTTTTAGGGCAGGGAAGGTACTCTGTATGATGCTATAATGTTAAATAGCTATTATGATACATTTGTTCAAAGCCATAGAATGTCTATAACACCAAGAGCAAACCCTAACGTCAGCTTCGGGCTCGGGCCGATAATGGTGTATCAGCGCAGAATCTCACTTCTAATGATGTAGGGGCGGCAGGGGGATATGGGAACCCTCTGTACCTTCCTTTGAATTTTGGCTGAGAATTTAAAACTGCTCTACAAAATAAAGTCTAAAAAATTAGCACTTTACATTTTTACACACACCCATACACCTATAATCATAATTATTTGATCCTCATATTTAAAAAAAGATTTTATTTATTTATTCATGAAAGACAGAGAGGGAGGCAGAGGCTGAGGGCAGGGAGGCCAATGTGGGACTTGATCCTAGGATTCTGGGATCATGACTTGAGCCAAAGGCAGGTGTTTAACCAGCTGAGCCACACAGGCACCCCTCCACTATACCCTTCTAATTATAATCTTATCTCTGTCCTTCCTTCACAAACTTACCTTCAACTTCCCTTACCCACCTAACCCCACCATAATTTGCTTCCATTACTATCACCCTACCAAAACTGTTTTTACTGAATTCACCAGGGACCTCCATTTTTCCAAAACGCAACTAATAATTGTTAGTACTTATCTTACTTGACTTATGTGAAATAGACATAATATCTAACTGGAAGTTTGTGGTGTCAAATCAGAAGACCTATGTGAGCATTCACCGTGGTGCCAGGCATTTGGTATGGGCTCAAAATACCCTCTCCTACACACACACACACACACA